>JAATLQ010026856.1:54449-104572 GCA_013421005.1 Heliconius erato x Heliconius himera
AAACCTACTGGATTTAGAAACTTGAATTGTAGGGGAACACCTAGAGAGAAATTGATCGATATTTCTATGGAACGGAAAAAAAATCAATATGTTCGTAACACATAAGTCAATAATTGTAGAGGATTTGTCCAGTCCGAATATCTTAATAAGTAATAAGTAAAAAAATCATTAAATTAAAACAGCTTCACGCTGTACCCCGCACACGGCGGGGTATGCAGAGGGAACCTAGTGTTAACACACTCTGTTTCCCACTTTCCGCCAAGTTCTAGAGGCATTGTGTGTTGAGTGGCGGAACTCAGCGCCGCGCTTTGCCTCGACACCAGAGCGAAGAAATGAAAATATAAAAGTAAATAAATATTTCACTTCCTCGAGTGGGGATCGAATCCACAACAAGTCAATTTTGCAGTCACACTTTGTGCCTTTGCGCCACAACTGGCCTCCTATGGCCTAAAATAGTAAAAGGTGGATATATTAATAATTTATTATAAGGCTTAAACCGCATCTATGCTGGAAGATAAAAAAAAATATTCAACATAACATACATTGAGTACTACTGTTCTTAATTCGAATAAAGTGTTATCAAGTGGCTATCAATTTCCGCCTTCTTACTGGAGCGTTGTTGTAAACAAAGAGACACACTATTATTTCCTGGTATAAAAATATTATAATTTTAGTATAAACAGTTACAATTACTATCTATAAAAAATTATAAAGTTGTTTTGAGTTTAAATTACATTAGTTTGCTAAGAAAGAGCAGAAATTACTTGAATCTAAAAATCTATATATATCCTTTTCGGGTTGCGTATCCAAAGGGTAAAACGGAACCCTATTACTAACACTCTGTCTCTCCGTCACCAGACTGTATCTCATGAATCGTGATAATTAGACAGTTGAAAATTTTACAGGTGATGGATGCATTATTGTCGCCGTTATACCAACATATACTAAAATACATAATAAATATTTAAGAGGATCCCATACACGAAACGTGAGTTTATTTGTTGTTTTTATAGATAAACGGTACGGAACCATTTACGTACGAAACCGACTCGCTCTTGGTCTCAAAGAAGGCAGTTTTGATAAGTGTTTCCAGTCAGTCCATCTTTTTTTTATTAAGATATGCTAAAGCATCGAATTTATTGCACAAAGAGCTTACTTAGAGATTACTTGTCGTATCAAGTAAACATCCGCCGATAACAGCGGAAAGATAAATGAAATAACCGATTGACGCTAATTTTACCCAACACATTTAAATATACCATTTAGGCATCCTGTTTCAATGACATTCATATTTTATGGTTTTGAAATTTGATCGTTTGTTCGTTTACGTATATTGCACATTTTAAAAGATAATTAATATGAGGGTATTAAAAGAGCAGAAATATTTTTGGTTGAGCAGAAAGTTGGTCGCTTATTGTCTGGCTCTGGCAATGGAGTAGCTATATGCCGGGGTTCAACGTGAAACTAAAAGGCTCCGTCATGAGTTCGGGCAGGAAGTGGAGAATGGAGTGTCTTGACACTAAGTTCTTTATGTCTTCTCATTTTTATTTTGAAACAGTATGTATAAAAGAAGGGTAATTGTGGAAGCAGTGATGCATAACATAGCTAACTTTTTTTATTTTTTGTTTTACGCTGTAACTCTAGGCAGACGGAAACCAGTGCTTAGAAACTCTGTTCCCCACGCACCGTCTAATTTTCAAAACATTGATTGGCGGTACTCAACGTTGTGCTTTGTCTTGTTACCACAGCAAAGAAATAAAAATAATTCATTATCCACAAATTGGAATCGAATCCACAACTGTCTCGTTTGTAGTTAAACGCGGCACCACTACGGTGGTTGATGTTTATAACAATTTTTAAGACCAGAAGACCATGTAAGTTAAATTAAGAATAATAATTCATAATATAATCTAATAATATGTAATTATTTCACCACAAGCTGGTTGCCATTGCGTTGGTAAGTTGATACTGAAGGTAATAACAAAGGGACCTTGTCCTCACTCACGTTCATGCCTCTTAACCACACTACTGGAAATAGAAAAGATCTATTTTTCAAGATATTATGTAATTTAAGCCTATTTTTTATTATCTAATATATATCTAATATGCAGTATTTTATATGATTACAATCATAAATAACATAATAAACGTAATTAAAAGAACTTAATTCAAAGAAGGAAGCCGATATAGTGAACACGACGGTTGTGGGTTCGATCCCCATTAGGGGATTGATTTATTTTCATTTTCTTGCAATAATTTAGCACCTTGTGGTTGTAGCTATGTGTTATTTTAATGTACAAGCTATAATAGTGTAAAGTTTAAATTAAATCCGTTCAGTAGTTATAGCGTGAAAGTGAAACAAACATGCATACTCACAAACTACAAGAGCATAAGCGTGCGACTGTTAAGGCAACAGGTTGTAGGTTCGACTCCCACTCAAGGAAATGAAATATTTATAATTTTTATTTACTTACTCTGGTAACGGTAGCGCGCCGTGGTTTTCTGCCATTTAACACACAATGTCTCCAGAATTCGACGGATATGGGTAACAGAATTGTTTTAATGGGAACGGAGTGTCGTAACACTAGGTTCTTATGTTCCCTCTGTGTATCCTGCTATCCGGCGAATACAGCATGAAACTAAAAAAAAGGTGGTTTAGTAGGATACTAGAAGTGATTTTTGAGATTTAAATCTTTAAAAATGCACTGGTGCAGTTAAGTCGAACCGTATTATTGAGAGCTAGTCACGAATAGGCTAATTAAAATTAAAAACGTATGCACATGCATTTAACACTTCTTCGCTCAATTACCTAGAGTAGTATAATTTGTAAGGTAAACACACATTGAGATATAATCAGATATATAGCCCTGTTTTATAATTATAATGTCGGTATATGTTCATAAATTTCTAGCATTTTATGTTAAAAAACACACAACGCGACGGTTGTGAGTTCGATTCCCAACGATATGGTAGTGGTTGCCGGTGGTATGATCTCCGGAAATGAAAAATATAATTTTCATCTTCTCTGGTAGATAAAGCGCAGCGTTGAGTTTCGTGAAATAACACGCAATGTGTCGAAATTGTGTCTTACAATAGCACTGGCTTCTCTTTCTGGCTCTACAATGGGGTAGCTGTACGCCGGAGTCCAACGTCAGGGCAGGAAGCGGAGAATGGAGTGTCTTGTTGAAGCAGTGTCTATAAAAGAAGGATAGTTGAGAAAGCACTGATGCATAACATTATTACCTTTTTTATTTTCAGCTTCACGCTGTATCTTCTACACAGTAGGGTAGACAGAGGGAACCTAGTAAGACACACCATTCTCCACTTTCCGCCAAATTCTGGGGACTTGCTTGTAGAGTGGCGGAACTCAACGCCGCGCTTGGCCTCAAACTAACTATACTAATAACTAAATTCTCTATAAAAAAAGTGTATTTTGTCTTTCAAAACGAAGTTAGATAACTAAACTGAGGTGTAACCTGCAATACATATTTTGTAAGAACAAATCGACGTCGTAAATCCAGTTAAAAGTCAATAAATTATATATATTATACAAGTGGAACACTCGACGGTAGGTAGCGACCGAATATCACTTCTATTAATATTTATGATTGTAAACCAATGTGACTCAGATCGAAAGAATTTTAAAAATAAAAATATGATAGAAGTAAATAAAAATATAGCGCGGCGTTTAGTTCTGCCACTCAGCACGCAATGCCTAAAGAAATCAACGGAAAGTGAGAACCAGGAGTATCGTAACACTGGTCTCCATGGTCCTCTCCGCCTACCCTGTTATGTGCGTGAAACAACGTGAAGCTAATTATCAAACGTATGTTTTACTATATTTATTTAATAAAAATACGTTTGACTAAGTCGCACTGTCAGACTGTAAAGCGATGGTTGTCGGTTCGATTTCCACTCAGAGAGACTAACAATTTTTAATTCACGCTCTGGTAACGAAACAAGACGCAGCGTTGAGTTCCGCAACTAGCAACACATGGTCAACAAATGTAAACACTATATTCCCTGCTATATGCGGGATACAGCGTGAAGCTATGCTTAAGTGGTCTATAATAGTAGATAATCAAGACAAGCTGAAATACTTGCACAGCATCCTGTACACCTGGAGCTAGCACGTGCTCGGCTTGGGGGATTTTTTGTGTTTTTTTCCCAACTCTTTAGTGTGCGGTTATTTCTGACGTTGACATATGTTCTCTACGGATACAGTAAACACGTTATTACAATTAAATTGTTATATAGTCATTAGTTGTGAAGAATTTGTAAATGCTTTTGTATAATGCGTTCTAAGTTGACATTCATAGTTTAAAATAATATTTATATTCAAACTTTTTTTTTGAATCTTTAAATAAAAACTCCATAATCATTTATCACAATAATATAAGAAAGACACTCAGAATCATCAGTTGGTTTATGTTGAAATTAACATATACAATAAGTATTTACTTGGACAGTTTTTTATATTTCTACATTCTATTTCCCACATTCTACGTCTACTTCCTGAAAATGCAATGTTTATAACAGTAGACAGAAAATAGACTTTCTGTTTAATTTAAGAACCATTGCGTCTAGACACGAAATGAAAATAATTTAAATACACGATATTAAAATTATTTAAATCTTCTCTCAAGTAAGAATTGAAAGCGCAACCACCTATTTAGTCAGGATAGTCCCGTTCCAGTCCCACTGCGCTGCAATGACCATAATTGACTTAATTGTAATTAAACGCTAGTCACTGTTAGCAATTGTTATTGTAAGCTAACTACGAATAAAAAAACAAATATTCTATTAAATAATCGTATTTTTTGTGTATTTGAACCAGTTATAAGCATCTGTCAATTATGACACTACCAACAGTCCACGCCAGGTGAGGCTAAATGGTTTTTCCCTTTGCCATATTTGCATTCCGTCCATTCAAACGGCGGCATTTATTTAAAAAGCTAAGTACTTATTGTGAGATTGAAAAATATTTTTTATAAAGACCTTTTGTAGTCCATTTAGTTATTTTTTATTATTTTTTTATTTTTTTTTATGATGAATATAACTCTGCCACTTAATGTAGTAGATATTTATGTAGTGTTTTTATTCTCAGTGATTGGTTTTGTATTTTTAAAAAACTAGGATTAAAATCTAGAAGTTGATGTTTCTGCCAACTTCAGAACTATTTATAAATTAAAAAAAAATTGAAGCGCAGTCGATCTGTGACAGATGATAAATGCGACGATTGTGAGTTCAATATATATAACAGCAATAATTGTTAAAAATAATAATAAAAAACAATCTTCTGTATATTTATACTCCATAAATTCGAAAATAAAAACATATACATATATTATATACATTTATATATACGTGACGCCAGTAATTGCACAAGCGTGCGACTGTAAACGTGACTGGTTGTGGGTTTTATTTTTGAAATGAAATAAAATAAAATAAATAAATGAAATATTTAATACTTCCCTAGATCTGGTAACGAAGTAAAGCACAGCATTGACTAGGTTCTCAGGTTTTGTCCATCTTGTTATGTGCTGGACACAGCGTAAAGCTAAAAACACATATAAACAAGATAAATAGAAAAATCTAATTATAAATGAACAATGTTTTGAACTGTTATCACAACACTGTAAGTAATTCCATTTCAAATCTCTATTTTTATCTCATACAAGTGGCTGCAACTGTTTCAAGCGCAGTGAGCTTTGGCCGAGCTTTTTTGGAAAATACTCATTAACTTTTTTTAGTACACGTAAAATTCTTTGTTGACTTTGAAAGAGAAATAGATGTCTATTCGAGGAATACTTCTGAAGGAAAGGATTATACTTAGAAGTTAGATACTGTTCAGCTTTGGTTACTGCAGCGGCGTAACTCAACGCTGCGTTTCATATATATGTATATTGTAAATGCTTAACACATCAGTGTGATAGTTACGATTTCAAAAGAGTGCTTATAAAGATTTTGTTGCTTATAAAGGTTTTGTTGAAATCTTTATTATGTTATTTTTTTATTGTTGTATTTCCTTTTAAACATTTAAATCAATAAGAATTTAACAAAAATTTTGCAAATGCAACATGTATTAATAATACTTTTTGATCTTCGAATTTGAGCGTGAAGTTATGGACGGAGAGTCTTGACATTAGGTTTTCTCTACCTACCCATATGCCATACGTGGCAAATGAGCACGTAAAAACGATTTTTTTATTACTTTGGACACATTTCGGAGTTCAGTGGTTATTTTATTACTGAATACGATTGTTGTGGATTCAAATCACATCTAGGGTACAATTAACTTGTAATATAGAATGCACTGAACCCTTTGTCTCTGTATAAGCGGAAAATGGAGAGCGGAAATATAAAACTATTATTTAATATAGATATAACATTATACATTAAGTTTATTTATAAAAAAAATTAAAATAACAACAGGACGCCCTAAATTGAGCGAATGAGGTGTGACGACAAGCCAGGAAATTAGGAAATGTATGGAATACGTCCGAATTTGAACCTTATTTGCCTTGTAATAGAGGTGACAGGTTAATTAATATAAAGTGCTTGGTTAATTTGTGTATCCGATCCATTATAATACTACTGACATTTGGCATCACAAAACGCAAAGTCGATGTGCTTCCTATAAACTCCTTTTATGTTTACATTAAAGGGATTGAAAGAATATTTTTCTGTTTGTATAATCTCTTCTGAGGCCGTCGTGGCGCTGTGGGACGTCTGACTGTACGATGTGGCAGTGACGTGACGTGTCTGACGTGACTGACGTGACGGTTGTCCACATTGCGTATTGAGTAGAACTAAACACCGCACTTCATCTTATCATAAAGAGGAAAAGAATATAATTTATTATTTTTAACCTTTTTAACGTGTTATATCACCTAAGTTTCTTAACATACTTATTTATATAACGCTATTTTTTATATCAGCTTGATTTAATTTGATCATTAAGGCATACAGTCTCGAAAATCCCGCTACGTTTTTAATTTTTTAAATATATTTTCTATAATAAATAATTTCTATTCATTTCCCCAAACGGGAATCGAACTTAGACGCTCCCTCACTGCTCCACGATAATGTAATAAATACATAATCAACTATACCTACTTTTCTACAATATTTTAAACGATATTAATTGATAAGGAAATTACTGTATAAGGCTACATTAATTCTGTGTAATAAGCGGAAAGAGTAAACGCGTGCTCTAATTAAACAGTTTTTAACGTGACTATATTTAAATATTTTATAGCTTCATTTTTTTTAGTTTCACGCTGTATCCCGCACATAGCAAGCAAACTGACATCCTAGATACCTAAAACTTTAAAACACTCGGTTTCTATTATGCTTCCGTTTCCCACTTTCCGCGGAGGTATTGCGTGTTCCCATTCGGAGAAATGAATCATTTTCATTTCCTCGTTCTGGTAACACGATAAAGCGCGGCGTTGAGTGCCGCTACTGAACGCGCAATATCTTGAAAATAAGTTGAAATTGGAGATTAATTATCTACCAAAACGGAGAAACGATTATAATTTAAACATATGGAATCAAACTCACAACCATCGCGTTTACTGTTCGACCCTGCCTTATTGCGCCATAGCGTACAATTTTCATATTTCATACTAAATAGTTCAAAAACCTCAAGAGTTCATCACGTCAAGGTAAAATATCGATATCAAAGCTAATTAAAGGTTAGATTAGATTAGTTAACAGAGCACAGTTAATCGATTACCCCAGTAATCATTATAATCTACCTAATCGAGTTTCGAAATCGACATTTCGTAGCACTTATAACGAGGGGACAAGGTTCAATTTTAAGTAGGTATAAAAAATTAAGATGGCTCAGGTTTACTGTTAGAATGACATGCTCCGTAATATTGCATTTTTTTCGTAACAATTTTAATATTCAGAGCAATTTATAATATTAGTTATGGAATTTTATCTATTATTAGGTAATCTTGCGAAATTAACATATTTTTTATGTAAATTTTGTTTATTTTTTAGGCTGATGAGAAAACGTAGATTTAAGATATACTAGTCATACAGTCAGAGCAAGGAAATGAAAATAACTCATACCTCCAAGTAGGAATCAAACCCACAGTTTGCGCTTACAGTCATACATTGTGGCACTGCGATACGACAACTGCAGTCAAATGGTTACTTATTTAAAACTATAATTTTAGTATTGCCAGCATGTTAAGAAAAACTCGGCGTTAAGTTACATAATGTCTCTTAAAATAATTAGAATGTGGAGAGCGGAGTGTCTTAGCTCTGAATTCTTTCTACGTAATTTATGTGGATAAAATATCTAGTTTTGCTAAAAAATCCAGAGAATAGGCTAATATAGGCATAAGATAATAGTTAGTACATTTCATTAAGTTTATGTATGGTGACGCCATCTCTGACATATACGCTGTACTATATGGTCTAAGTACTTTGCGCGTTGAACACGTGGTCATGGTCATGGTCAGTGGGTCGCTGATATAATTAAAAATATTATGATAATTTGCTATAATTTTGTATACATATGTAGTTCAATATAAAATTGTAATTATATTTTAATAAATTATAATATATATTTAATATAAAAAATAGCTTCATGCTTCCTTATAGAGCAGGTTACCAATACATACCGTTTTAAACTTTCCGCATGATTTCGACACATTTCGCTTTGAGTGGCGCAACTTAACGCCGCGTTTTGACTAACGGACAGCTAAACTAAATAAATTCATGTTTCCAAATGATCTTTACTGTATACCTATGGAATTATAAGTAATTGCAACAAATTATTTGACAAACATCTTACAAACAATGCGTAACCTAATTCGAAAGATAACCTTTAATGTTATTAAAGATAAAGTTAATATGTGCCCTAATTACAATAATTCGTGGAATCAATATGTCATATATTTTTTTGTCAGAATACGTCATTAAGCATATTTGTACCAAAACTCATAGTCGAGGCCAGTCGTGGCGCAGGGGCACAAAGGGTGACTGTAAAATCGACTGGTTGTGGCTTCAATTCCCGCTTGAGGAAATTAAATATTTACTTAAATTTATATTTCCATTTCTTTGCTCTGGTGTCGAGTTACTACTACTGCCACTCAACACACAATGGATCCGGCAGATCGTGCGTAACGGAGTGTCTTAACACTAGGTTCCCTCTGCCTACCCTGCTGTGTGCGGGATACAGCGTGAAGCTGATTTTTGTACCAAAACTCTACCACAAGCAAGAATCGAACCAGTTATTATTGTGTACTACTACTAGCGTTTATCTGAGGTTTCGTTCTTGTGGTCAAATAGAAATAGCTAAGAATTAACGTGATGTTATTTAGCCAATAGCTCTCCTAGACAAAAGGACTATCTAATACTAAAATATCAAACGAACTCTTCTGCTTTATAATATTAATATAGAAATATAGTTGGATGACGATGTAAGGCCGACATGGTGCAGTGAAGCAGCGTGTGATTATAAACACGACGGTCGTGGATTCGATCGTTAAATTGAATTAAAAATTCTGTTAAGACAAAGTGAGGCGTTAGACTCTACAGCCAACAGAACAATGTCTTTTAAATGATCATAAAATATAGAACGGAGTGACCTAACATTACGTCATCTCTACTGTAAAAGTCAATAAAAATATATTTAAAACAAAAGTATTGAGGTTGACTGTAAATACGACGATTGTAGGTTCGATTCCCACTCGGGGGAATGAGTCATTTTAATTTCCTTGCCCTGAAAATAAAAGAATATTCGGAGCGTTTCGCCAATTAACACGCAAATGTGTTAAAAATTGGTCTAAAAGTAGAGAAGGGAGTGTCTTAACACTATAGTTCCTCTGTTTGTTTTGCTATATGGGGAAAAAATACGACGTATAGTATATTAAATACGGCCAAACTGGTAAAGTAAGGTTACTTATAAGGAAAAAAAAGTTTTTATTTTTTCTATAAAAAACTCGCATTATTCATAAGAAAGCTCATCCCAGCTAAAATGACATGCAAGCTCCCATCCCATCTCCGAGAGTTGCATTCCACTTGTTTTCCGGTATAGCTTTTTCACTTCCTACCGAGTCGATGTCCGCCGTACAGCGGCAGAGATGACCACTTTTACCGGCGATTTCTTGTATCGAATGATTATAATAATCTTTTTATTGATTTTATTTTATAATATATATGGACTTTTATATTATTTTATTATAATATAATAATTCATAATAATTAATTTTAATATATCAGAAGTTATAATGAATATTTATAACTAAATATATAACCGATAATATTTTCTATAATATTATAATTATTAAATATAGGTTTAAAAATTGTTATATATTTTCTATCTGTTCATCAATTAGGACTTTTTGGAATTTACAATTACGGGTCAAATTATAATTAGTAAACACATTTAAGAAGAATAAGTATGAGCATAATTAAAATATCGTTTTAATAAAAAAAAATATGCAAATGATGTCAATCATATAACTCTAAAACTAAATATAACTCTAAAAATATAAAAAAAAATGAGCACAAAAGCTAAAATCCCCAATTTTATACAATTTTCCACCATAACCCACACTGTTCCCGTGTGAAATCCTCATAAACAACATAATATAGATCGATACTCCATAGATCCATGGGTTTCCTGTAATGGGGAGCAGGTGAACCCTTAGTTTCCGTGACAGTAGGGCGTAGTTCCGCAAAACTCCTCAGTCACACCCGCGCTGTCTAACTAACCGCGCGTCATGGCTGCGCTCGCGCCGGTGCCCGCTCCTCGTACAAAAATACCTTTCCACCCACATTATATTCATGTAAGTGATAAAAAATATTAAAATTAAATATTTTTAGTAGAATTCTAAGAATTAAGTTGAAATCTTAGTTTAATGTTTTAGCTTTGTGCGACCAAAAACGCGTGGGAACCTGATTTTCTGCAATCCTTGCATTCTTATATGTCGAGTAATGATTTTATAATGCGGTTATACTTAGTGTTCTGTTCTTTTTGTTATATAAAAAAATGGTTTTGCCTTTTCTTTATATATATGTGATTTAATTATAGTATAAAAATACTTATTTACTTAGTAAATCAATGTTAGTGAAACTTAGAATATCTTGAGTTAGCTCTAGCTTCTATGTATCTATTTAATAAAAGAAAAAATAGCTTGAAATTATAATAATATTATTATTGAAGTTAATGTACTTGTGTACATATGACTTGGCGTATCCTCAGGATTTGCGGTAAATCCTGTCCCACCAAAGTGGAAACCACAATTACAAGTTAAACCTTCTTTTATTGAAGGTTTAGTTTAAAAATAAATAAAAACCTTTTTTATTTATATATGGGCTTAAACTCATATTTGGTGAAAAAAATCAAATTCTTTTTTAATATTTGCTATAGTAAAATTTTTATATTTATTACTTCTTACAAATATCGTCATTTTTGGTATCAAAATAAAACGGTACTGTCTAGAAAATTAGCCAAAAGGTAGAGAATGGAGTGTCTTAGCACTATAAAAAGTTACAAAAAAATAATAAATCAACCAAAAGTTATATGAACACGTTAAAAATAAAAAAAATAAATTTACCTCTTTGATTAGCTGACCGTTGAGTCAACCTTTTTAATTCAAGTTTTCAGTGAAGGTTATACATAAGAATAGTTTTTGAATTTCTCAAAGTAAACAATGGAACTCACTACAAATCACAATGGCGCGGGCGTACAATGACGTATGTATATACACAGTATTATGCTATTTGAACGGCTATATTTTAGACAAGATTTTACTTGGGTTTTGCTCATTTAGTAGTACAAATGGCTAAGAGTTCTGTATGGCACAGTTTAAGTTCTGAAGGTAAATTTGACCGCAAGTACAGTGGGTTACATCAAAACGATTGGCTTGATGTAGGGTATAGCGTCTCTTTATAAAAATACTATATAATATACATCTTGATAAAGAGACTTTTAAAAGTAACACAAAAATATATATTTTTTAATTTGAATTAATTGTTCTTGAGTTAAGCGCGTTCTGCCAAACAAACTCGCCAGCTTTATAATAGTATAGATAGCCTTGCTAGCTTTAGTTGGTTTATGCAAGTCTGGATTGTTCGCTCAAGGCCCTGTAGTTTAGGATAAAAAATATTTTATTTTCTTTGTTTCTTTTATCTTTCATACCTTTTTTCGCATAATAGGGCATGGAAAAAAATGTCTTGAAACACTCTGTTCTCCACTTTCCTGTTAATCCAAATTTTCGAGACGCTATGTTGATCTTTCCTTCAGACGCCGTAGTTTAAACCTACATACTTTTTATACTTACATTCAACGCTTGCATACTTCAAATCGATTACTAATTTCCTTTAGGGGTTACGCTAAAGGGCTCGAATTTAATGATATATTATTTACCCACATTCCTCTTACATTACATAGTGTAATGTAATGTTAGTTATGATTGTATTACTGTAGATTTTTTGCATTTCTATACAATAACTTTTAACACACTTATTAGGTCGACTTGTAACGATGTAATAAATTAAAACTGGATTTTGATACTCAAATGTGATAATCCCATCATTATGAAACTTGGCTGTAATATGTAGTTTGGTTGAAAATATAATAATTCTTTATCATAGAACTGGTCTGATGATGAAGTTAGAACTGAAAAAATATTCAAAAATGAAGCAAAATTGAAAATCATCTACGAGTATATTAAATATTTTTTAAATTTTGTATTTTTTTTTAATAACTTGAGCTTATTGTATTTGTATCGTTTGATGTATGCAATTAATTGAGTTATTTAAATAAATTTTTCAATATGACTGTAAACGACTGTGGGTTCGATTTCCAATCAGGGGATGAATTATTTTTATATCCTCACTATGGTAACAAGGCAAAGAGCGGCGTTAAGTCCCGCTGTCCAATAGATCTAAAATTAGGCGATGGCTTTCCTCTGCCTACCCTGCTATATTCCGGATACAGCATAAAATAAAAAAGTAGAATATATTAAAAAAAGTTTTTGGTTTATTTTTAATCTATAAATTTATTTTACTTTACAGACAACGATAAAAGTATACGCAAGATGTCTCCGGCCGGACATAGAATACAAGACCCTGTCAGTCACATGGGGCACCAGGGCTAAGGAAGTAGTGGCTACACTCCTAGGCAAATTCAGGATGCGGCATCGTGACCCTAGATTGTTCTACCTGAGTATGGAAGTTAGGGTCAGGGCAGCTGGACTTAGGACCACTCTGGTCCTGGATGACGACGCCAGGCCGGCAGCGTTACAGGCATGTCATCCGAAGGGATATTCAAAGTAAGTATTTGCTTATATTTAGTTAGTTTACTAGTCACGTCAGGTACAATATGTTTTGTGTGACACGTGATGACGTGACATAGAAGTGCCTGAGATAACTCTGACCGCCGGTGGCTTACATGGAAACTGTTAACGGGACGTAAGGTATGTGGTACAGTGGAACAGTGTCTAATTGCAAGTGATTACTGTGGATTCGATTTCTTGAAGAAATTATTGTTTTTCTTCTCTTTCGTTATTCGTCTCCTAGAGGCATAAGATTTCAGCCAGAAGAAACATTCAAGTGTTAAAAGATTTGGCTCTCCGTTTTCACCTGAATTCAAGGTGTTTGGTGAGCGGTGGAGCTCAACAACACAGTTTATCTACCAGAAGTGATATATGAAAATAATTCAAAAGCGTGTGACTGTAAACGCGACGGTTGTGGGTTCGACTCCAACTCGGGAGAATATATATTAATATCGTGGGAATATATATTTATTATTATTTGATATATTGATTAATATTTTGATTTCTTTGATCTGGTATGGAACAAGGCTTTTTTCGCTGTTGAACTCGCAATAACTTGAAAGTAGATGTGCAGTGAAGAACAGAGTGTTTTAACACTGAGTTCCCTCTGCCATTTTTCTATACGCGGGACAAAGCGTGAATCTTTTTTTTGTTTTTATTTTTCTTTATTCCACTAACAACGTGACACGCAGTGTTTTCGATAATATATTTTTATCTAACCGAAGGACGCGACTATTAATCACCTTACAGGATACGACTTTATTTTGATTTTTTCTATAGATTTAAAGTTATTTGACTGCCGTATTTAGTCCTAGCTTATTAATAAAAATATATAATTAATCAAAGTAGAAGCCCTACTCAAAGACATCAATTATATTTTAACTAGTATTAAATATATTAATGTATTTGTGAGGCTTTGATTGTATGAACGGACGTCTTGTAATATTATTTTAATAACGTAATATATAAATCATTAAGTCGATGGGAATACTAAGAGAAATTTAATGAAATAATATGTTATATTATTTAATGACACTGATGTGGCTCAGATATTACATTTCCCACAGTAAGCGATATTAGATTATTAAATTTGGAATTATCAATATATATATGTATATATATTTTAATTTTTACGTTTCTTCGTGCATAGCAAGGGGCGAGCAGAGGGAATCTATTGTAGAGACACTCTGTTTGTCACGTTTTAAATTTTCGAGCCATTGTATGTTGAGAGGCGGGACATAACGCCGCATTTCATCGACCAGAGTGGTAGATGAAGCAAATGTAAACACAAAATATAAGTATCGAATAAAAATCGACCAAACAACCGTCGCATTTACAGTCAGGTGCTGTTGTTGCACGACAACCTAAGAAATTAAAAAATAATAAAGTATTTTTTTTTATTTTAACGTATTCAATAGCGTGCAAACATCAAGGCTTAAATCTTTAAATGACTAATATTAAATTGGGACAAGAATGTAATTATTAAAAGTACATAAGTAAATTGATAGTTTATTGTGATTCAACACTTTGTGATTGTTATGTAATTTGCAGTAAAAAAAAATCTTTACTTAAAATAATGTTGTGGTTTTGTTATATTCGTTGTTATTTCTGTGAAACATTGCCTCTCTGTAAGTGAATGGTTGTGAGTTCGATCCTACTCGGAAGAAAAGATATAAATTATTTGCGCCAAAAGTTCTTTAACCGTGCCACGAGCCCGTAGTGGTTCCGGGTTTTATTCCCACTCGAGGAAATTCAATGTTTAATATTTTTGGTTCCTAGTTTAAGTAACGAGGCAAAGCGCGGCGTTGAGTTCGAATTCCAGCTCCAGAATTCGGCGAAAAATGGGGACCTAAATGTTTTATTGAAAAGTCTCTGTCTCCGCCCACCATGTTCAATATAAAGCTTAATTTTTTTTTACCTTAAACGTAGTCTGCATATTCTCGTAATAGGATAGGCGGTGGGAAGTTAATTTATCCTAATGGGAATCAAACCTTCAATCACTAGTACCGACAAACGTTGTACCACTGCGCCACAATAGCCCAATTTTTGATATTTATGATGATTTTAAAAATATAACAAAATATATTTAGATACACAATAAAAAAAAATATCGTTCCACTTCAGTCAGTAAACAAACAATACACAAATGTCAGAAACTCGATACATTTGGTCAATAAAGGGCCGAGTTTTTACAGTTTTTTATTACCCACTAGCTAGCTAAGTTTAAACTCACCGGAATAGACGCCGGAAGGGGAGACGCTTGTATAGCGACGATGGCCGGTGGTCTAAATTTTTAGATGTTTTTTTCCGTGGTGGCGCAGTGGGACGTGTGGGCTGTACGCCATGGTTGTAGGTTCGATTCCTATTCGGAGGAATGACTAATATTGAAGGCATTGAATTCCGCCGCAGATATTGCCACGTAAATTTCTACACTAGGCTAACCCACTTTATATAACTGTTTCCACACATGGGAAAATTGGGATTTTGTATATTTTAACCCAAGACCTTTCAATTCTGATGAGTACCTATGTAATTTTGAAAAATCGGTATTCGTACTTCAAATTCAGGAATCGAACTTGCAACATACACAGCCAAATACTTATATGAATATGAAAAATTATTAATTCCAATGAGTAAGCTTCTACTAAACTAAAATGATTTTTTAAATAGATTATAAAGTTTTTGTTATATTATCTTAGTATATTGCAAGGTGAACAGGTCTTTTAACGACTGTTGAGCTTCCTGTGTAAAGACTTTGCATTTTTGCATTTAATATGACAACAAATACATTAAATGATAATTTTAGTATCTCCGTGTCTGTATATCTGATGTCTAGTACGAAAAAGTGTAAGTAAATATATACCCTTATATGACCCCTTTGTGACCCATAATTTCATGTTTTATATTTTTAATAAATCTACAGCTGTATATAAATATTTATTTATTTTTATATATAAAAATTTTCTTTTACTGATTGATAGACAATGCACGGATGATATATCTGGAGTTAGAAGTTTGTAGTTACCTACATAATCGGGAAGAGTATGGATTTAAAAAAAAAATTGACAAAAATGGGATTTTTAATTTTTTATTTTAAAGACCAGGCAAATTTGCAGACGACGACCAGTAGGTACTTATTTAAAGTCTGGAAAAATAAATCGTTTAGTCGATAGATTCTCTCTTTACGCTATAATGCATAGGACTAGTATAGCTATGACAGTAAACAACATTTTATAACGTTGTAAAGTTATATTACGAATTAACGAGCCACAACAACACACAAAACATAATAAATTTCAATATAACTCAAGTAGATCGTTACCATCATTTTGATTTATTGAATCAAAATAAAAATTAAACAGCTTCACAATGTAGTCCGCATAAACTAAAGTGGGTTGAAAAACCATAAAGCCCGATATTCAAGAAATTGCGTATAGCGCCAAGAGCTCCGAGCCCTGTAAAATATTTCTAAATAGCCCGTAGAAGGAATCGAACCCACTACTATCTCGATTAAAGTCATTCGTGTAGTTGTTATTGCTGTTACTAAGAAATTCTTTGTATCTTTCCAGATTCTCCTTACAAATGCGTCCAGGCGGTCTTATAAAAATATACGACTCGGCGCTCATGTCTTCATCCAAATATAAGTGCTTGTTGACCAGCGAGCGTACGACTGCTGATGAGTTGCTGGCTATTCTACTGCACTGCTATGATTCTACGGAGGGTGTGGAGAGATTCTCTTTATATGAGGTAGTTATTTGTATAAGTAGTACTTTCTCAAAATTTATGGATGAGAAGAAGATAGTGATACGTCACTCTGTTTAGTCGGAGGAATTAATTATTTTCGTTACTTCGCTCTGGTATTAATCAAGGTAAAGCCCGGCGTTGTGTTCCTCCATTTAACACGCAATGCTTCCAAAATTCGGCGGAATGTGAAAAACGGGAGTGTCTGGATAGGAACAGAGTCTTAACATTAGATTTCTAGTTTTTCCATCTGCCTACCGTGCTGTATGCGTAATACAGCGTAAAGAAATATGATTGAAATAATTCTCCTGCAATATATCAAGAACGCTAATATGTTATTTTCTTGTTTTGATAATACACTTATTAACTAGGATAACACGTAATTTTAGTACATTTCAGCCAAAATTTTATTGATAACTGGAAAGAGCTTTTGAATATCACTATAATATTAAAAATATATTCATAATTGTTTATTAAATTGTGTAATAACTTATATTTCAGGTGTGTCCATCCCAAGAATACGAGCGGAAGTTACACCCAGACGATCTCCCCTTGATGGTTCAGCGTGCGTGGCCTCAGGACAACGACTGCCACTTCCGGGTGCGACGGAACCCCCGCGCGCCCCCTCTACCCCCACGGTCTCTACCCCTCCCCCAACTCGAGGATACGGATACAGAGCCATCTCGAGCGCTATCCGCTTTGTCCCTAGAGGCAGATGATAAAAAATACTGTCCAGTTTACAAATTCCCCAGTATACATTATAGGGAAACTAAAAATGATTATCTATATATATAGCAAGCTTCTATCGGCGGCTTCGTTCGCGTTTTTAAAAAGAAACATGATAACTAAGAAATATGTATCTTAAGTACGAGAAACTCTGAACGCAGGTACAGTGGGCTACATCGAAACTATTCACATCATATAGTATGGCATATAGCCTTTCTCGATAAAAGAACTATCCAATACAAAAAAAATGTATTCAATTGGAACCAGTAGTTCCTGAGATTTGATTGGACTGCAGTATGTAAATATGTGTAAAGTGTATATACGGTCGGACAGGGTGTTGTGAAACCAAAGAGGTTTAAACTAGTGCGGTGTAGTAGTAGCTAATAGTAAAATAATGTATAGATCTGTCTATATGTATTGATTTTAGTTATACAGATTTTGATGAGGTTTGTAATTTAAATCTTTTTACTAAATGAAATAATATTGATTCTTCTTTGTATATTTCATATATTTGTTGTATTAAATATGACATTTTATTTTTTAAATGTTAAGCTACAATTGATATATTTTTTTTTGTTACGCGTCTGTGGTGATCATAATATTATGAGTATTTAGAAAACATTTGGTACAAGCGATACCGTTAAAAAGTTTTTTAAATAAATACCCTAAAATGTAAAAATATAAATACCCTAACATACCCTGCAAAAAAAATAATATCAGGTAATATGACCACCACACACTGCGAAATATTAAATAATGAAATTAAGAAAGGTTAATCATAAAAAAGCTGTGCTTCATCTTGATCCCGTAATATTTAAAAAAAATATATAATATAAAAAACGTCTTCTCTAGTCTTCAAAAAATAAAAAAAAAACAATCAAAACAGTGCACAGTATTTATACAGTATTTTAAGCGCAAATCGCTTGTAAATTTTGAGAACCGCTTGTAAATAGTTACTTAGCTTAGACACCAAAGAGGCATATGGTAGAGTATTTATCTGTTATGTAATGTGATGTTTAATTTATTTGCGGCCATCGCTCGATATATCGCCTGTAATAAATAAATATGTTTTATTCTATGTTTGTTCGTTTTATTATTTCATAAATATCAAATAAAATAATTATTATGTAGAGGGCAAAATAATTTAAATATTTATATTATGGATGTATATTAATTTATAGACAAAAGAACTATACTTCTTGATTTTATATACCCGAAATTATCCTTAAGCGAAACTATCACATATAGTAATTTATTAATTATGATATTTGATACTTTCGCTTACGGATACGGAGCTCCATAACATGCATACATATCTGCTTTCTATTCTTCTATACTATGGAAGTTAACAAATAAAATATCAAAAATCGATATAAAGTATTTTATTTACAAATGATTGCAACAATGAAATACAGACGATGCTTTATAATTACAAGAGTTATGTATGTTAA
Organism: Heliconius erato x Heliconius himera; assembly: GCA_013421005.1. Lineage (NCBI taxonomy): Eukaryota > Metazoa > Arthropoda > Insecta > Lepidoptera > Nymphalidae > Heliconius > Heliconius erato x Heliconius himera. The sequence goes on from JAATLQ010026856.1 coordinate 73,675, forward strand.
AAAAAATGATAAACGTATATTATAATATCTAACGGCACTAAATTATAAAATTTTTACATTACAGCGAGCTTACGTCCAGTTACCATCAACAATCACCCTTAATTCGTCTTTTCAGATAGTTCTCTTACATTCACAAATTCTAAGCAATTTTTTAAATTTCAAGATAGCTTTAAATATTAAATAAACTGTAAAAAGCTGAGAAAATTCATTGTATTGTTTTATTTTTAACGTTATTTCTATTTATAGGTGTAGAGTTATATATAATCTGCAACACTAAAATTAAGAATTTTGATTTCCCGCGCTTTTAACTGTCATTTAATTTTCATATCAAACCCAAAAAATATATTGTCTCTGTACATATAAATAGAAAAAAAACATCTATTACACATTTATTAGAGAAGAAAAAAAACATTATTCACATCAAAGATATACCGTTAGAAATAAAAAAGGCTAAAAAGGTGAAATTCTAAAATGGTGCTTGAGAATATATCCAAACAGGTCAAGTTCGTTGTGATATAAATCATATAGAAGCAAATAACGCTATCTCCATTTAAAATAACATGAAGAAAACGAAACAAAACATTTTTGTTGTTTTAAACCCCGCAATTTTTCGAAATTTTCACGTTGACGCCGTTCCCGTTAGGTTCCCATTGCAGAGCGAGTAAGCAAATATATTTCATTTCCCCGAAAGAGAATTGAACCTACAATCGTGGCACAGTGTCAGATTATGATTCTTGCACATTAAGAATTATATTAATGTTTTTGGATAGTGTTATTACTGAAATATTCCCTCATCATATATTGGAGCCAGTCGTGAAAGACAAGAAATGAACTATTTTATATTTTTATTTCTTCGCTCTGGTAACTCGTTACCAGAAGAAATATAATAAAAATACAACCCGCAAAGCGCGGCATTGAGTTCCTCCCCTCAACTCGCAATGCTTCCAAAATTCGGCAGAAGAGGGGAATTCAAGTTTTTTAACACTAGGTCCCCTGGTTCCCTCTGCCTTCCCTGCGATGCACACATATCACTATGTATCCACAGGATACAGCGTGAAGTTAAAAAAAAACACCAAACACACACATATAGTTTTTACTTTTAAAAAATAAAACAATCACTTAAACAAAACTTTTAGTTTTTTAAACTATTTATTTCTGTGTATTAAAAAATGGATATTACTGTATTTTTTTCTATATGACCCATATATCTAGGAATACGGTTTTGGAAACAAAAGCTCAGGTACACAAACCACTCGCGAAAGCGTGCCACTAAAGCTCAGCAATAAGATCTTCGATTTTCGCGATGTTTTAGACATTTTAAATGATTTTTTTATTAATCGTGTATATTTCAATGCAACACAATGCTCAAATTGAGGATCGAACCCACATCTTTTACGATATTGTGCAGCTGCGTCACGGCCCACGATACCTTTTAAATATATAATACCAAATATAATATATACGCGATTAATCCGGTTAACCAGTTTCATTTAAAATGTCAGCATTTTTACGACATCCGGTCAACGCACAAAGTGCCTTCCCTCCTCTGTATCCTACCGGAAGTACACAATTTTATACTTAAGCGCTAAAAGTCAAAAGTGCAACCAAAAATACACACTTAAATCGATATTCGCTTGATATCGATGAAAGTGCACTTGAGATAAAATATATATTATATTACATGTATTTATGTATATAATAATTTGAGGCCAGTTACTATAAAATTTACTAATGTGGTCGGCCCTAAAATATTGGGACGCGACCTCTCACTAGTTTCACTGGCAATATCGAAGAATGTATAATATAATATATAAGACAAAATCAACCGCCTTCAAGCGAGCACGAATTGTGACACAGCAGTGCGGGGTGCCAAGATCTGAGCAAACTATTAAAAAGACATCAATATTACACAATCAAGCTTACACATTTTTTCTTCTATCAATTCCATATTTTCTTTGATACAAGAAAATAATTATTAATTAGCTTGAACAGTTTAGGGGGACTTTTGGAAGGCGGTTAAGAGACAGGGTAGGAATACAATGCAGGAAGGTAAAGTAGCGCGTGCTAGACAGCGTTGAGCGCGCGTCGTGAAGAGCCGTATTCATCGGAGGCGTCGCGATCCCGCTGACGTCGCTCATCACGCGGATATTGCTCGCGCGAGTACTCCCGGCCGTAGTCGCGTGTGTAATCGTGCCCATACGCCTCTCGCTCGTACCCGTCGTGTGCGTACTCGTGCGCGTAGCCTTCGTAGTCACGTGGGTAGTCACGTGGATAGCGCTGATACTCTCGCGGGTAGTAATCTTCTTCTTCCAGTCTTTCTGGTCGTGCACGTGCTCTACCTAAAATCATATTTAAAATAGGGGGTAATACGTGTATGTAAGATTTTAGTAACCAGTTTTATGTGGTATTATAGTTTTAAAATTTGAAGAGCAAAATCAATTCTATACGCTTCTTAAAATGTTGTTACAAATATTTTACGAGTATTATTAGAAAGATAATTAAGAAACGTATAGCATAGCATTTTCAGAATGTGTTAGTGGATCACACGGGCGGTTAGGTCACACGGCTCGCACTTACGAGGCCTGGTCGGTACCAGACGGAGTGACTTTGGCGGAAGCCCTCACTCTTCCTGGACACGGAATCACTTCAGAATCAGGTGTAGGCGGCGGTACTGCGGATAAGCAAACCTGTTGAAGCCTGCCAAGCCGACCTAGGCCATTTTTTACTGGAATCTTTAGTATTGCATGAAATATATTAACATTTGTGTTAAAATGTGTTTTCTTTTTTAGCCCATAATTTAATTGCGATTGAAATGTTATATTTCTAACAATAGAAAGACCCAGAAAACATCCAACCACATAAATACAACAATGATTGTAATGCGACGTCGAGATGTTAGTTAAGCGGCACCCTGGTTAGAAGCTCACAATACGGAGCCTATAAAATCGCAACCTGTTTTTCGTCGACTGCTTTAATGGATCTGGAATATGGTCTTCTCAGGCTAATGTGCTTGTCCAGAGGCTTGTACTGAAATGAACAGATGTGATTGTGAGGGATGATGAGGGATACAGTAAAAAGCTCTAAGTGAGTATTATATTTTTACAGATGACAGGTTATAGAGATAGAGAACTAAACATGACAATATTATTTAATATTTATTTTGTTTTGACTATATTACGAATAAGGTAAAGAATTTCTATTCAGGACTCTTCCTCTAAAAACCAAACTATCAAAACACTATGCCTCTAGTAGTTTATTATACAATCTTATGCCAATATAAACTATTGCAAAACAAAAATAAGCAAAGGTACGAAACAAACATTAACTCTACAACATATAACTAGACGTCAAAACAAATCTACTTTAACATAAGAAACTATGAGCATTATCTATGTTATGGTTAATATGCATAGATTTATCAGATTACCAGAATTTCATTTAGACAATGTTATATGATGATATAATAGCAGATGGTATAAAATTTTATAGATGATGTATTATTTATTATACTGTTATATGTATAATTCACGAAATTGTCTTTCAATTTACCTATATTAATATAAACAAAGAGATTGTATTTTAAACATCACAATGGACTTGTTATTTGAAATGCCTGTATTTATTTATGTAAATGCAGTTACAGACATTAATAATCATTAAAGAATTTTCACTTTCACGAAAAATGTACTTGGCTACAATTGCATCTCTGCCACAAATGACTAATATGTGTATTTTATATGATAAAATTTAATTTAATTTTTAAATTATTCATATCATCAAATACAATAATCCGTGTTCGCGGAACCCATAACAAGAGTTATGCGTAAAACGTTCGGCACATATCCACAAAGGACAGCTTTATTCAATATATTTAATAGAAAGTCACTGAAAATTAAAAAAAAAATACTATCCAGGTTTCTCCCGTTATTGTAGGTATTTCTAGGGCAGGATAGGGATCCCCTATACTCCATAAGCTACCAACGTAACAAAATTACAACTATGCCTCCGGCTGTACGTTGGATGTCACTCATTTACTTATAAACAGTAGTTATATATAAGTAGAGGCAAATGAAGTTAACACTCTAAGTATTTACAAGTACTATCACAGCCTATTGCTCTAATATGAAAAACTAAATGAATTTATAGATTAAGGCGGTTATCGTGCTTGTTTTCTATATAAGCGTTATTTACCTCTGCCTCTCTCGTAGCTATACGAGTCGGACCTCTCACGATGCCCTCCCGAGTGTGCAGGGGGTTCAATGGGAGAAATGACAGGTTAGAATGAATAGTTAACATCAGAAGGTAAAATAAGAATTAAATTTCAGTAAGTGTATTAGTGTTAATTAAAAAAAATTGTTAGTTTGGTAACAGGAATATTAGGATAAAAGTTAAGCAAAGAAAATTAGGCAAATGAAAATGTGCCGAAACTTTTGCTTATTTAACGATAGTAGGTATTTTATAATAATATGAAATTTAACCCGAAAATTATAACTTTTATTAACGTCTAAAATCCATAATATATCCATCCGCATCCACAATATTTATCTTAAAAAAATATATTGAAATATTTTAAAAAAGCTAAATTATATTAAATATTTATATATGTACTAACATTTAATAACACGTTATATTTTTTTATAGTTATGAGATAAATGAAACTTAATAATAAATTATTTTTCGTTTCGTAGATGCTGACTACAAATAAACATACATAAAACCGTTATAAGTCTTTAAATATCTTTTCCACCACGGATCGACGAAATCGTGGTGGCACGGCTATGGCTTAATTGCTTATTTTTTGTGTTTGGCAAACATTTCTAAATAAACAATTAAAGGACTTGGCTATTTTTTTATTTATCAGTATCTAGTGTTAATTATGGATTTTAGATTGTATATCATCCATATTACTATTTATTTTAAATAGAACTATTTATTTGAAGAGAAGAATACAACTACAGTTATAGATATACAGCACGACATCCATATATTTATATATACCTGAGACGAACTCAGTCAGCCTTTGACTTCGGCTCGTGTAACCTAATCATAATAGAAGTCTATAATAATATTCTATTTTTTTTATTTAATTATATTTGTATATACTATATACAAAAAAAAATCACAGATTAGCCAAATTATAGCTTCTAACAAATTCTAACGATATTTTGCAAAACTTGCTGCAACATCAATCACTTACGTTTTTAACATATTGATGGTAGACAAGTAGCTGTATATTATCTTTAATAAAAACAATATAAAACTATATACAGGACATTTTTTACACAAAAAAAAATGATTTAATATAAACCTCAAAATAATAAATAAAAAAAAATCACAAGGCGACTCCTTCATTTTTTAAAATTCATCATATACTATATTGTCGGCCATACAAATTATTTTACAGAAGTGAGTTCGTGTAATACTCACCAGGTTGGGCGTGTTGTTGCTGGGAGTGTGAATGCGGGAGGGTGGCATGAGGACGCGTACTTGATGCTGCTTGGGGTGGATGGGTTGCCGCCCAATAACCCTGGAAGAAAAGTTATCAAGAGGAATTATATTTATTATTAGACTGTAAGCGCCACGAATGTGTGCTCAATTTGCTGTTTTGGAAATGAATTATTATCATTTCTTCAAGTGAGTGAATATCTCGAAAATGAGACATTGTCATTGACAATGAGGGAAAATGGGGAACGGAGTGTTGATACTTAGTTATTTCTGCCTACTTCTTAATACTACTATTTTTTTCTCTCATAGCAGAGAGAAAAAAGTGAAGCTACTTTTTACAAAGACTTTAAAGTGTTTTATGATAACCACGTCATCAGGGTTCCAGACAATAGAACCTAAAATGAAGATAAAAAAATGTCATCCTATAGAGTACTACCTTACTTCAATTGTTATTTTATTTTAATATCGGCATTCTGAGGATTATTTTTTGTTCACACTGTAAAACCAAAATTTAATAATTGCAAGAAGTGGCCAGCTCACTATTACTAAGAAATAAATAGTAACCTCTAAAAATTCTGCAATTCTTTCACAGGCTTCCTCCAATTGATTCTCATCGAGAATTAAATCGAACATTTCAGGAGGACACTGTGCCAACTTCTCAGCAGCAACCATTTGTACTGATAAGTTCTTGCTCTGACCTTTACCGCGTGACTTTATTAGCCGTTGCAGTACCTTAAATAAATTAATCAATATTAATAAAAATAATAATAATAATAATACTTTATTGCCCAAATAGTAATCAAACATACAGTTCATAACAGTAATTAACTATATTATTCAATAATAATATTAAGCTGAAACTGAAGAGCTTTGTAAAATAGATGATGTTTCCTTTATAAGTATTCATAGTAAAAAACTTAAGCGAATTTAAAATCCAAGTTTAAAATTTACTTAACTACAATTAACTAGATAAGAAAATTACCTTTGGGCTAGATATTTTCAAATATACTATGGTAGGAGCTAATGAAGTTTTAGCAAGCTGCGATGGGTGGTTGATGGTATCACAGTCCAAGACAACCAACTGTAAAGTCCTCGCCAAATCAAATATCCTCTCGATCTCCGTCTAACAGAAAATATAACTAGTTAAATGAAGGCAACATTTTAATAATACCAGGGTTATCAGGCCATGCATTGGTATATGGTTAGTCGAGTGATTCAAGAACTGCATGCGTTTATCCCGTAATGGCCATTCCATTCAACATCAGGAACAATATACAAAGCTTAGACAAAAATAAAACACAAATTAACAACTAAATGAATGAGCCCACATTAGTTCAATCATCATGAAGACCTGAACGAACCGAACCTGAACTTCAACCAAGCAATTAGTTCTTGAATTAGTTCTGTCCATAATTGGTTTCTTTGGCGGATTATTGAGCAAGGAGCGTTTCGCCAGAGATATGTCCGCCGTCACCCGGGTGATGATGATCCTGGAAAAGGGAGATCTATGAGAGGAGTCAATTGGTTATCTCTACCTGAACTTCCACCAGGCAAGTGGATCGCGAGTTGGACCGCTCCACGATAGCACGTTTCGAGGCGTTGTTGAGTAACGACCGCTTGGCGATAGATATGTCAGCCATCACACGTGTTATTATTATCCTGAAATTGCATTTTGCTTAGCACACGGCGGTACTCCACCGATATCTAGGCACAACTTTTAGATTCTAGATCTAAATCTTAAGATATATGTTACAACACAATACATATGAAAACAAAGAAAATGAAGTCATTTTTTGAAAGCACGGAACACATATCTAACCTTCCTTCGAACCGTCTTTTCAGGAAATCGAATAATGCTTTTTGCATCATATCAGTGACTTCGTAGCCTTTGAGGGAAGGGCCGACGAGGACTACAGGACGCATTGAAGGAACCACATCGTAAGGAGTACAGGCCTCTTGTTTCTTGAAGAAGGGTTTTCGCTTGGTTTCCTTACTAGCTGGTAGGGCTCCAGCACCACGTCCTCTACCTGCCGAATCTGAATCTTCACCTGAGAGAAAAAAAATCTAGTAAGATTTGTTTATAGTTATGGTAAAATTTTATAAAATCATCTTTAAAAAGATAATTTTCATTATAAATTAATTACATTTTGTTATTATTTAATTAATTGGTTGTTAAATTTGATAATTACTGAAACTATTCATCTTTACATATTGAACAAAGACGTTGCTACAAATATTTTATCTTTTTAAATTAATCGGCGATTGTGCAAGTAATTTATTTAGACAAACAATGTTTACAGAGACTAAAATGAAAATTAACACTTGGTTCTATATTACGGGTACAATTTTACAGGGCAAGTTTTAGGGCATTAATCGGGGTGCATGCCTTCAAATATTTCATTTTAAATACCTACAAAACTATTTTATTTTTAGGATTTAAACTAAAAATTTTAATAAGTTTACCCATTACCTGTGTTTTACAAATAATATGAAATACATTATGCACTTGACAACATCAACATCCATATACATTTTCAAATACGGTACGTACCTGTTTAGTAAATATTCAATAGATTTTTATAATAAAAAATATTTTTTGTCTATTGAAAATTTACCATAATAAAAAAAAGGGAATAAACAAAATAAATATTAACTTATTATATAATAGATAAAATACTTTGTTTATACTCAAATATAACAATATAAAGATATAATTAACAAAAAGAAAAATGAACGATAATATAAACAAAGTATTCATACAGGACAGAAATATGGTTCATGAGATATGGGTGGAGCGAGCAAAATATACCATTAAAATAACAAACAAAATTTTAAATAGTTAAAAAATTTAAAAAAGAAAACCAAGGCCAAATTAATTATTTATTATTAATAATAATAATAATAATTCGGGTGAAAATTGGAAGCATTTCCTGGTCAATCGCTAATGGTTGGTATGTATTCAGTCTTACCTCGATCGTTCGTTGGGACATCTGAAATAACGTCATGAGAATTGTGAGTGTATATATAGAGACCGAGGAAATTGACAACTTTCACCATTTTTTTTCCATGTTTTCATGTGTGATGAGTGCTTTAGTTGTTATACGATACAATGCAGTTAATAGTTTTACAGCTGTTTCTTATAAATATGGCAAATAACAGTAAAATTAATTCTTTAAGTGTACCTTAGTTATATATAAATACATTTTAAGTCCGATTTTTCATAAAATTTCGCAATTCATAAGTATTATTGAAAATATTCCTAAAAAATTGTATATATATGTAATATATAGGCTAATCTATATATATCAAAAGGACATGTTCCGACTGACTGAGGCTTACCTCGTGCGTCTTAACGCACGCACAGCCGTAACCTCTGTGCGTAGAAACGTGAAATTTGGACAGATATTATTTATTTTTGTAATCAGGACATTTACTAAGAAGTGATTTTGAAAAATTTTAACCCTAAAGGGATGAAATAGGAGTTGAAAGTGCGAATGGATTTTTTTTAATCGAATTTGAAATTCAGACTGTTAACAATATTACCCCGTAACCCCTAAACATTATACATAGTAGTAGTCCTTATCTTTTAGAAATAAAATTTATTATAAAAATATAAATTAATTTATTGTTTGTAATAATCTAATTTATTACGGGCATTTTCATCAACCAAAAATTAATCAAAGGTGTAACAGAGATTACAGCATTAATCTCATTTTAAAAAAAAACCTTTTAGTTATTTCAATTTGGGACCACATATTTTATTGTGTACAGTATACCATTTATTTGAATTTCAAACGATATTAATTACGTTCCGATTAACAACTGCATTGTCCGTCTCCATTATTTGACACAAGATTTTTTTAAAAATTATTTATAAAATATATTTTTAAAGGCCTGATTTTACTATAGCTGTGGTTAGTCAGTAATAAGCAGTAGCAAAATTTTACATGTTTTAATCTTGTGACAAAATAAAGCAGTGTTACCAGTTCTACCGACAATTTATTGTTTATATCATTATAATATAATATAATTCATTAATATAATGATAATAATAATGAATTATATTTTTGAAATTAAAAAGAAATTTGGTAAATATTTTACCCTGATCGTCTCATCTCTGAATTTGAAACAATTACTATCGGTATTTGATTAAGCACGCCAATTTTACTGGTTATTTCGTTTAATTTAGATTTTAATAATTAGTTAAAATATAATAAATTAGTTAAATAAATATGTTGCAAAATATATATTTTTAATTCTCTTATAAATGGAGTTGGACGACGTGAAAATAACTTTCATAAAAATCGTTATTGGCCATTCTTTTATAATTATGATCTTTTTTTGTAGACTTAAATATTATATCGACAGAAAGTTTAGTTATGAGTCATTACTCATGAGTGACCTGTCACTGCGTGACATTAGAAAGAACTCAGTTTAAATTTAAAACTTTGCAATTATAGTAAAATATCATAACATATATAAATACATAAATACATATAATATATAATAACATCAAAACTTTATAGGAATCACAAAACATAAATCACAAATCAATAAGCCGTCTTGAATCCTATAAATATATAACCACGATATATATATAGGTTTCACTTGAACCAGTAAACGTGACGTGACGTGACATGGCAAGACGTGACGTGACATGGCGTGACGTGACGTATCGGCGTGACGTACCGGGCGTGGGGGGGGTGCTACCTCGGCTGGGGAGAGGCTGCGGGCCGGTGGAGGGGGGGCGCTGGTAGCGGCGCGTGGTGAGGCCAGCGCGGACTGCTTCAAGCTTGACAGGTGATGGGATGAAGCCGATGTCGCAGCCTTCCTTCACGAGACGCCCGATCCACCAGTTGTTGTCGTACTTCTCCTAGAAATTGGGAATTGAGGTAAACAAAAAGTAATAATAGTAAAAATGAATTAATTTAACATATTTACTAGACTTCACACCAGGTTTTTACGAGATTTAGGTGGTATTGGGTACTATTTTTTTAAAAATATCCCAACATATTTTTTTAATTCGATGATATAATAATATCTGTCCAGTATGACCAAAACATTTTATAGAATTGACCAAGAGTCGGAAATAACCTAACATAGAATTGAAGTTTGCTTTAGAATTTTTTTAACCAGGGTTTAGGTATCAATATAAATTTAATACAGCTTTTAATACAGCTAAATCACTAAATCACTTTAAAAACTAAATCAAGAACTAATGATGAAACATATTTAGATTATGAGTTATTAAAAAAAAAGTCAATGATAAACTAGTGTTAGCATACTGCTTTCTCTATTATCTGTCCAATTTTGTTTAAGTGTGTTTGAATGACGAAACGCTACATTTTATAAACATAATAAATAAAATATTTTCTCCGCTTACCTTGATGTGGAGATATTGGCGTACTTCGAAGGATATGGCGCTGCCGTGCACCGGCGAGTCGTCGTCCAGTGTGCCATCGTACGCGACGTTAGTGCGCACCGCAAACGCCACTGGTTTTGTCTGAAAATTATAATAAAAAAATATATATACTTTTGGAAACCGTTTAAGCGTTTTGACCACTAAGCCATAGGTTCTCTCTTTCTTAGTGCGCACAGTGCTTGGACGGTTTCCAAGAGGCACGGGTTCAAATTACGCTACAATTTTTATATATGTTTAAAAAAACAATTTTTCTTTCTTTAGTGTGGTACGATACTTAAATATATATATATATATATATATATATATATATATATATATATATATATATATATATATATATATATATATATATATATATATATATATAAGACATAACTATATTTTAAACATGTTATATTAAATGAACAAGTAAAGAGAAATTAGCTAGATGCTTTTATTTTACATAAAACTTAAATGTTTCTCTTAGATATCTAAACAGATATTTTAATCTCCTTATCTAATCAAATAAAAAAAAAACTGCCGACACGCATTGGCCTCTGACTGTAAACTTGAAGGTTGTGAGTTTGATTCTCACTCAAAAGGGCAATTATTTTTTCGCAACTCAACGTTCCAAGCATCGAAAATTGGGCAATGGCGTATCATAAAACTAGTTCCCTTATATCTATTATGCTATATGCGGGATACAGCGTGAAGCTATAAAGATAATGTAAAAAAATATCTTTTAAAGAAATACTAACTCGTGCCTTGTCCAGCTGTGAGAGAGCCTGCGCTTCCTTCTCGCGGCGCAGAGTCTCCTTGTCTTCGTCCAGCGACAGTTCAGAGGATGGCTGTGAATAGTTAGAATCCGCCGAGCCCTGGAAATGTGAGAAAATTTAATTTGAAACAAGTTGTCATTAAAAAGTAAGAAGTAACTTTTTACGATATTTAGAGTGTTAATCTTTTTTAGAAAATATATATTTAAAAAAATTGCGTTCGAGATTTGAACTTAGGCTCTTAGAAACCGTCCAAGTGAACCGACCAATAAGCTATATCAAGCAACGTCGAAATTCTTATAAGGAATTCTTAGGAGGGTTGTCGCTGTCCAAAGGGCGCGTGTTCAAATCCCATTACAATTGAAATTTTATTTACGTTTTCTAAAAAAGTAGTAAGCTGTTCGTCTTTTAGTGGTAACTCGCATGGTATTGGGCTTAGGACAGTCTGACTATTCAGACGGTCATTTTATGTGCTTAAAATTATTGTACAATTTTTTATTTGAAGTTGCAATATTTTCTTTATTATAACTTTTTTTATCACATTCGTTTCAGGTATATATTTAAACGCACAGCCAAACGTTCATGGCGTTAAACGCTGTAATTTGACATGTCATAAGAGAAAATTAAGAGAAGATACCCTAAAATTACTACGAGAACGAAAAAAATTGCAATTTTAGTTATAACAGTCCAAGTCAATATATATAGCATCAAGGAAGTTACGCTTGCGGGCTACCTTAATAAAATCGTTTTTTTATAAAATACATATAAACTTTTAAATCGTATTTAAATTATCGTTATAGATGTCAAGTGACCTTTCTAGCGTTATTTATAAGAACCACTTAATCTGTTGAACTACAATAAATGTGTTAATTACAATCAAAAATAAATATCCCATCTTTATGCCGGTCGTAGCGCGGGGGCACAAGGCGTGCACAAGGGGGCAATCGAGTGGTTGTGGATTCGATCCCCACTCCAGGAAATGAAATATTTATTTAAATTTATATTTTCATTTCTTCGCTCTGGCGTCAACGCAAAGCACGGCTTTGAGTTCTGCCATTCAAAACGCAATGCCTCTAGAATTTGGTAGAAAGAGGTGAACAGAGTGTCTTATCACTAGGTTCACTCTGCCTACAGTGCTGTGAGCGGGATACAGCGTGAAGCTAAAAAAAATATATTTATATCCCAAGTGCGTGCCTGAAGAAGGCCAGAAATAAAAAAATCATACATTTGCATTAGCATTAGCTATTTTTACATTTCTCAACCCTCTTTACATATACATATTAAGCTTTTGTATACGAGTCATTAAAGTGAATTATTTACAGTCTATAGCGCCACGTGGCGAAATCGATCGTCGTTTAGTTGGCGTTCGTTTGAGTCATAACTATGACAGTGGGTTCAAATTTTCTATCAATCAACTAAATTAAATCAACTAAAACATCTCTTAGCTAAATGAGACCGTCGTGGCGCAACGGTACAGTGTCCAACTGTTAACTCGATGGTTGTAGATTCGATTGCCACTAGAAGATTAATAATTTCCTCGTTCTGGTAGGAAAACAAAGTGACACACACTGTCAGGGCAATTGGGTGGCAAGGATGGAAGGCAAGGTGGAGAACGGAGTGTCTTAAAACGAAATACAGCGTACCTACAACTAATGAAAGAATTTCTTTCATTTTCATTTTCAAAGTGATTATTGAATTAGAATGGAATATGAAAGAAGACATTTTCATTAATTTATTAAAAAATTGATGTTAATCAAATATTATTAAAAAAAAATATGGAATTTCAAAATTAGACATACATCTTAAAAAAAAAGAAAAAGCAATAAAAGCTTACCAACGGCTTGTAGTTTTTCATTTGTGGTGGACGTCGCTTGGTGACTGCATGCAATGCACAACACACACAAAAAGATAACAAATCAGGTAAACATGCATTTAATATAAAATAAGAAAATATCTGAAATCATAGAATTAATAAAAATATATATACAAAAAATATACATATTTAATGGAAATAAATATTATTCTATGTAAAAAAGCTATACGTGACATACATTATATATATTATCATGCATTTTCATGATCAGCAAATTTATTATAAAACCTTCATAGCCAAAGTAGACTATCTAAAAAAAAAAAAAATAGATTTTTTTATTTTTCAATTACCATCATTAATTAGAAACAGTCAAAACAGAACATCTGTGACTGTAAACGCAACGGTTGTGGGTTCGACATCCAAAAATGTCACAATTTCCTTTACCAGTGTAACAAGATAAAGAGCAACGTTAAGTTCCTGCACTCAACACGCAATGTCTCGAAATGGTTGGAAACTGGGGAACGGAGTGTCTTAATTTTGGGCTACCCAGCTATGTATACAGCATCAAGCCAAATAATAAATAACTAGATATCAAACATTTTCAGTTAAGCCATTTTCATATAGGAGTGCAATAATATATAGAGTATACTAACATGCATATTAACATTAACCACATACAAAATTATAAAATAAACAAAATTATATACAAACAAGCTTATTAACTTACATTTATATAGAAAGATAAATAAAACTAAAACTATACAAACAGCCAACTTCCAAGCAATTATTAAGCTACTAAAACACAACCTGTATTCGAAGTCGTTTCCACCGTCTCTAAAAACGTATCTTGACCACTCAATTGGGTATAACCGGATGCCATTTTGCTAACAATTATAAAATATTTCATAGACATATACATAAATATATAAATATTTTATTTTGATAATTTTAAGTGTAAATAAACTTCTTTATGTTGATATTTTTAATGAAAACGCTTTAAAATATATTTTCGGCGTACAAATTTATTTTAATTACTTATTTAGTTTCATAATTATAATATATATGAAAAAAAAAACACAAGTTTCCAGAAAAACCAAACGCGGCCGTCAAGAACTGAAACTAAAATGGTTCATTTGTAATGTGTGGGAGGAACTTTGCCAGAACTTGTGAAAGGATGACGTCATAGTCCTTTATTGAGCTAAGCCCATTCGCCACCGTTATGTAAAATATTGTATGTTTTTGTATATAACTTTGGTACATACAAGTATATAGTGATTTGGTCTTAGTGCTTTAACCGTTGTAGCGAAGTGGTATAGCTTTAAACACGACTGTTGTGGGTTGTGATTATTCGGGGTAATTATATATTTCTATTTAAAAATAAAATGAAACCGTCGCAGCGCTGGGGCACAAGCCCGCGACGACTGTGGGGTCGATTTCCACTAGGGCGTATAAAATATTTAATATTTTTATTTCTTCGATTTGGTGACAAGGCAAAGCGCAGCGTTGAAATACGCCACTCGACACGCAATGCTTAAAGAATTTTGCAAAATTCTTTTGAATAAGATTGTTGTAACAATATTAATTAGACAGCTGTATAAAAAAAATATTGATACGTCTACTTAAGTACTGGCTTAATATCAATTATAACTGACGTTTCTGACAGCAGCTAAATAATTTCTTTGTTTATATTTATGTATATATTATTTATTTCTTTGTTTATATTTATTTATTTATTATTATTTATGTTTATTTCCTTTTTAAATAAACAGTAATTTGTAAAATAAAGTAATGATTGATGCCCATTCATAATATTTTCAGTAGCTGAAGGAAGTAGGGGAGGGATCAAGGTGTGACGTCATTCAACGACTCTATTGAGCTTTCTGCATGTTCTACGCCTACGTACAAAGTTGCTCCTAAAAATATACAAATAAAGTAAATATGGAAGGATATAGTGATTATATTTTTTATCCAAGGACGGAGGTTTTATAGTTAAACTTTCGTTTTCCGGGTCTAAACAATGAATAGATCCCGCATGTTGTATGTTTATAATAATAAAAACCAACTCAATTTTGATTCCCCTTATGAATGATGATTGAAATAGGCGTTTTTTGCGATATACATAAATGGTCATATCTTTTTGTTTTAGTAACTACTACGACGAAACTACTACGATTTTTTCAGGTAATTAAGTAGATCTGAGATGAAGGTTCTTGACAGACAGATAAACGGACGGGTAACCAAGTGATCTTATAAGGGTTCCTTTTTTCCTTAAAAGGTACGAGACCCTAAAAATATACATGAATATTTTTTTTACATTTAAGTATGCAGAGGGTTAAGACACTCGGTTCCCAATACACCGCACTTACCGAAAAATTGCGTATTGAACAGTGAAACGAGGAAGTGAACATAATATATTCACCAGAAAAGTAGGAATCGAATCCACCACCACCATCTCGCGTTTACAGACCTACGCCTATACAGCTACGACGGCTCATATTGCTATACATATACAAAATGTCAGAAACTATCAATACTTCTGCATTAAAATAAACGTATATACTCAATATATGCACTTACTTGAGATTGCATCACATCTATGCAGAGTGGGTTGTAATAAATCAAGAATAGATTTTAAGTGGCAAGATAGTACAAAGCTTACATTTACTAAACCTATTTCAAACTGTATTGAGATTGTTTTATAATGTAAAATTTAGGTCGTCGTAGCGCAGCGGTACGGCGTTTGACTTAAACGCGATGGTCAACGGTTGTATGTACGTTCAATTCCCAATCTGGGGAACAAATAATTTTCAGTTTCACGCATTTGTTATAGGACAAAACGCGGCGTTGAGTACCACTACTCTACATGCAATGTCTCGAAAATTGGGCGGTGCGTTGCGAACGAAGTGTCTTAACACTTGGTTCTCTCTGATTACCTCACTATAGACAAGATACAGCATAGTAAAAGAAAAAAATGAGTGTATGATATAATACAAATGAAAGCATGTTGCGATTTTCTTTCAAACTATGTGGAATTCACATATGAATGCAATTTTCTCCAAAAATACATTACGAAACGAAAATTAATTAAAGGTGATTGCGGCAGGATTCTTTTAGGCAACCCTAGTGTAATCTATTCTACTATCATGTATCATTCTTAAATATAAGTTTCATTAAAAAATACATATCCTTGCATATTTAAGCAATGGAATCTCGTCCTATTAGTATTGAATGAATGTTCTGACCGCGGCTTCGCTTTCTACGTAGTACACGGTCAGAGCACGTTCGTTATTTCTAATAATGGGAAAGCTTCATCATTAGGAAGTCGGCATTATTATTTGTTTTATTAAACTCTTGATAAATTATTTCTTATAATTTTTTATTCAAAATCACAATGGTGTTACAGTTACCTTCACACACAAAGTAAAATCAGGTAGCAGATTCGCTTTGTACTTTATAATCCCATTGAAAGAAAGTTATAGTGCTTCTTAGGTAAGAATTTAATTGGATATCACAGTCCTCTGTAGAATTTAAAAATGTTAACCACAGCTAACTTTTACGGCTTATAAGCCGTACCAGAACAAGATTACGGTTAAAATACGTACTTGTTTCGCATGTCAAGGTTACGGTTAACTGGCTGGCTACTCCAAATCTGCGTAGTGTAGCATTTCAACATGTTAATATGGACCAGTCGTGGCGCAAGTGCACAAGTGTGTGACTGTAAAAGCAGTTGGTTGTGGGTTCGATCCCTATTCGAGGAAATTACATATTTATTTAAATCTATATTTTTATTTTTTCGCTCTGGTGCCAAAGCAAAGCGCGGCGTTGAGCCGGGCCACTCAATATGCAATGCCTCCAGAATTCGTGGAAAAAGAAGTACGGAGTGTGTTAACACTAGGTTTCCTCTGCTGTGTGGGGGAAGCATGGACACATTAATAAGGAGGTTTAGTTATAGTAAAAAAGTTTTTATTTATCTAATTTTTTTATCTGCTTTTCCCGTATAGCATAGGTTAGGCAGTGGGAACCTTGTGTTACATTCTGTTCTCGTTTTTTACCTAATTTTCAAGATATTACGTTTTCAGTAGCGGAACTCAACACTGTACTTTGTCTTGTTACCAGAGCTACATGAAAAGAAGCACTCAGCACCGCTAAGCCACATTAACGTAGTTCATAAAAATACCTATCCAGTACCGACACGATGTTATGGTTTGCAAAGATTAGACCCGATTTAGCTGTTTACCGAACGAATGACGTAAGGCAACAATACATACTTTTGAAGGTGTAACGATTGAGCTTGACGCTAAACAGGAGAGCCTTCTTCAGTGAAAAATATTTAATATTATGTTAGTATATTAAATATTTATAACAGAAATAGAATTATATAAATTTTAATATAAAGTGTTATTCCACACTAAACTAGGAAAATATGTTTAGAAAATGTATAAAACTATGAATGTAGTGGAACTCGAATCGGCGTCTCTTGAAGACCGTTTAAAGGCTCTGGCCACTAAACTATACGCTCTTATAAAGTACCGTCGAAATTTTAAACCGCCTAAATCAATTTATTTTTATATGTATATGAGTTATTAATCTTCTTTAGATCCTGCAGATAACATTTCATATCAAGAGACTCCACATTTTCCGCCCAATTTTAGGAACATTGCGTGTTCCCCCGTGTGAGAATCAAACCTACAACCGTCGCGTTTACATTCATACGTGCCGCTGCGCCATGCGATTTCATAAGGCACAAATATATTTGTGATACTTGACACTTTAGTAGAAAATTCAATCCATGCATCTTTGTATTCATTTAGAACTTCTAGTGAGGAACCCCATTTTTCCACCCAACCCTGGAAATGTCGTCGCCCATCAAGGAAACATTTGAATAGTTAACATATCTACAGGTAGATACTTTTACGAGAGGAAATTGAATGTATAGCTATTGCATATAAGCAAATGTGAACTGTTCCGAAGACGAAGACGTCAATCCACTGTAATAAAAGAATGTATTGAAACAAAAACTTTAAAATCCAATTTATAATCAAAACATTCTTTCAAAACTTTATTCAACCAAGACATACCATTTCAACCATTTAGGAATTGTCATGTTATATAGAAGTGTCAGTAGTGTCAGTGTTACAGCATGCTACCACAAATAGTAATTGCTGAGAAGAGTTTTCAAAAAACTCAACAGTTGCTCTTTTACTGAAGAATAATAAGCAGATTCCAACTATCGAACTCTTTTCATTCATTTATCTTATTGTTGTTGAAGATCTTTTAATATTTGTAAATTTCGAATTCGCAACACTTGTGGAGTTCTATGTGGAAGCCAATCGTGGCGCAGGGGCACAAAGTGTAACTGTAAAATCGAGTGGCTGTGGGTTGGATCCTCACTCGAGAAAATAACATATTTATTTACATTTATATTTTTATTTCTTCGCTCTGGTGTCGAGGCAAAGCGCGGCGTTGAGTTCGGCCACTCAACAAGCAATGCCCTCAGAACTCGGCGGAAAGTGGGCAACGGAATGCCTTAACACTAAGTTCCCTCTGCCTACCCTGCTGTGTGTGACATACAGCGTGAAGCTGATTTAATTTTTTTTTGAATTTGTGTAGTTCTAGACAGGCTTAGAATTTCACCTTATTCATTTTTCAATCAATCAATTCAAGAGTGGTCAATAGCAGAAATTACTTCGAATCATGAACATACAGAACAGGAATAGTTGAAGAGAAATTTGCTTGGGTAGAATAGAAACAGGAGCTCGGACAGTGGAGGTGAGTATAAATGTTTATTCAAAGACGCCTTTCAAAACTACTTTATTTATAATTAGGTCAAAAGTCCAAGGTACTGCTCTGAACCCAACACCCTGTAACGCGATAGGCACTATGAAGCCATGGAATGTAGTTTTTATAAAGATTAAAAAAAGCTGATAGAAATCTAGTAGCTCAATAATTAAGTATGGTCACTCTCTGTATGATCTTTTCTCTCTTTCGTCAGGTACCTCGCCTCACCGTACACGATGTAAGATGGTAAATACATGAAAATATGAAAAAAAAACAAACCATTACCAAGCGACAAAAGCAGCCAAAGGCAATTACGGTAATAGTGCATCGTTATCTGTACATTTGACAGCGGTAATTAAACCGCGGCACAAACTTGTGATAAAGACCAGACTCCCAAGATATACGAGCGTTCTGTTTGTTTAAAATAAATTTTAAAATTCTTGAAAAATATATGTTTGCTTCAGTGGTTGGGAAGTACGGTTGGTAATAGTGAGTTCAAAAATTGAGATAAATATTAATGATTTGATGTTAATATTCAATTTATATATTCAAGAGTAATAATCTCTTTATCAAAATTACACTTTTTTAATATACGTTTGCAAAGTATGCTTTGAATGAAAAGCGGTAAAATGAAAATTCTAACAGCAAATTGACGTTTTTTTGATAACACGACGCAATATAATATATTGCAGTTAACCTTTTAAGTGCATTTAAGGGTTGATTACTAAGTAATACACTTGATTGATTACTAAGTAATGCACTTTGTCCGTAATAACTATACATTGAAGTTGATCGAATATTATTAAATAATAATTAAATTTATGTACAAAGTGCCAACTTTACCAGAGATTTGTCGAAAAAACTTAAATAAATAATGAAAATTACCTATAAATTAAATTTAAATAATTGTTATTATGATTATTATATGAAATGTACATTACCAAACAAACGCTTTGTATCATATAACTGATTTATGACTGAATTTCGGGCTTTTAAATAAACAAACTCTTGTCACAAATAATGTGTCTATATTTAAAAAATAAGAATTAATCTTATTATCTTTTATGCAGTTTCTATTATTTTGGGTATTTCAAAGTACAGATATAGTGGGTACAAGAAAAATAGCTTTAAATTTCGTAGCTTTTAGTTAGCGAAACAGTTCCTTTTTTATTACAATCGTGACGGAACTAAAACTAGCTACTACCTATGTTTATACAGTACCTATCCTGTTTACTTGTACACTACGTTGTGTTTACACAATAAATACGTGTAAATACCTGTGAAAACGTGTAAAAAGCTATAATATAATCGCAATTCCACTAAATCCACACGCGTTCCCTTTACCCAAACTACGGAGGTTCCTCAGAAACTTCCACAACAGTCTCATTGCGCACAATTCACAGCACTGAGGCAAACCTGCGTGAACAACTTGTTGTATCCGTGCCCTTGGTTGTTGTAGCCCATCATGTTACCGCATGGTGGTATTGGTAGGCCACTCTGGGCCACCAGTGGGATAGCGTCGTGATCTGCCGTCGTGGCCGCGCATCGGCCGCTAGGCAGGCCGTTAACACAACCGACGAGAACGGAGCTTAAGCCCGTTTTGATATCTCATAGTGGGGGAACTCCCCCACCTCGTTTTCCCCCCCTTGCCCCCCATAGTGAATGGGTGCGCGCGCAACACTAGCACTCACTGTATACAGTGCGAGTAAATATTGAAACGTTTCCAGGACATTTTGCTTTGACGTAGAACTCATTGCGTTTCAGTTGTAAAACTTTGATCGATTCGCGTTTTGTTGTAGCTATGTAGTTTGCAATCGATATTTTAGGAATCGATTTTGTCTAGGCTGAATACTCTATTCAGCTAGCGTTAGTTATTTCTTGTTGTAGTATATAATTCTTGTTTTTGAATTAAAATTTAATTATGATTATTAAAATATTTAGTTTGTTTTTAAATATCGGTCTATTGGTAGATCTGTTGGGTTGTGCCTAACTGGACACAATAGGTGTACATTCGAATTGTTATTAAAAGTTTATGTTTTTTTCAGATTTATTTAAAGATTTGACGATGTACCATGACCAAATATGTCGTCACTAGTATATTATAATTATTTAAAACTACAATCTAAACGTTATAACAAGGCATGCAGATATAAAATTATACAAATTCCTATGAATTTAGTTGGTGAAAATAATTTTGTTTTTTTTTGGTTCTGCACTGTGACCCGCGTATAGCAGGAGAAGCAAAGGGAATCTAGTTTTAAGACATTCAATTTTTTGCAACATTACGTTTAGAGTAGCGGTAATCAACACTACACTTTGTCTTGTTACCAGCGCGGGGAAAAAGATGATGATGGTCAAAACTAAATAATACCGAAAGAATTCCCAAAAAGGAATACAACTATTTACAAATATATTTAGTTCTGCCACTCAACACGCAGTGCCTCCAGAATTCGGCAGAAAGTGGGGAACGGAGTGTCTTAACACTAGGTTCCCTCTGCCTACCCTGCTGTGTGCAGGATACAGCGTGAAGCTGATTTATTTATTTTTATATTTATTTATATAAAGTTTACACGTACAGTTTGTTTGTTTACGTAGTCCTATACAAAGTTATTGTAGCGGTAATGCGTGGGTTTATTAAGAGTGCACAGGCAGTCAGGCACTTCAGCTGACGTCACAATATGACCTTTGGTCTTAGATACTTTTATATATACATATGTAACCAGCTTATATGAGGCCGTCGTGGTGCAGGGACACAAGCTTGTCCCTGAACCACGATTGAACGCGACGGTTATTGGTTCGATTCCCATTCGGGGGAATAACATTTTTATATTTATATTTTTTCGCTCTGGTAACGAGGCAAAGCGCGGTGTCGAGTTTCAGTTCATTCAACACGCCAAATGCGTCAAAATTTCGGCGGTAAGTGGAAACGGAAGTGCTAATGAGAATGCAGTGTCTTAACACTAGGTTTCCAGATTATCTCTTCCTATGCTGCTAGTGCACCGTGTTGTGCCAGTTTTGTCGATAAATGATTTATTCAACACAAAAATATTATTTTAAAATTTAAATTGATCCAGTAGGTTTTGAGACTAGCGCGTTCTATTATACAAGGTCTTCGACTTTATTATATTAATACAGAAAAACAGACATAAACAAACAGAATTTTTATAGGGGCTAGTATTATAATTTTCACGTTGTATCATAGCAAGGTAGGCAGAAGCAACCTGAGAGCCAAGTGTTTAAACACTCCATTCTCCGTTAAGACTCTTCCATTTTTCAATTTCGTTGCGTATTGAGTGGCGAAAATCAAAGCCGCGCACGAGGTATAGAAATGAAAATATTAAATATTTAATTTCCTCGAGTGGGAATCGAAGCCACAACTGTTGCTTTTACAGCAACATGATTCGTTCCTGCGCCACGGCGGCCTAATTGTAAGTAAAAAGTGAAGAGTGAAGTATCCTGAATACTTAGAACTGGGTTCTCAAAGCCTAACCTCGTTATGCTAAATACTTGCTGTCTGTCTGTAATCAAATTTTCCCGGTTTTCGATTTAGCCCTTTAGTTCCATTGACAAGCTGAATGCAACCAAATATAATCAATATCGATATAATATTGTTGAATTTGGATAATATTTGAGTACAATTTATATACTTATCCTCTAAGTGATATGTACAAGAAACTAATTATATCGGGAGAATTCTTTCTGAATTAAATGTAAATATATTGCAACTTAAAGAATATGCAAAGTTTCATGAAAATCGGTCGAGTAGTTTTTGAGCTATGATGTGTGTATCCTGGTTCTCTGTGGGTCACTAATAACTTACACATATTTGAAGTCAGATTATTATTTAAAATTTTCTTTTATAGAAATTTTGGCTTTATATAAAAAATTACTCCTGAACTGAAAGTAATTCTATATGTTATTATTAAGAAAATAATGCAATCTCGATTTACTTAGTCATAATTAATTGAATGAAACACAATATCGATATCGATTATGATTTTTAAATAAATTTCAACCCTATTTATTGAACAATAGAACACAAATCACCGTGTCATTGACAAAATTAACAAACCAATCAAACATTTCGCAAGTAAAAAAATACTTTATTCCTTAATGATAGAGTTCATAATAGAAAAAGCTTTTAGTTGCAAATCAAATTGCAGTATACATTAAATTTGTATTTGTTTTAAAGAAATTTACACTTTGTGCGTTTGTGATAAGGTTTATTTTTGTAATGCAATTGTTGCGCTTGCGCGTCTTTCCGATCGATGGTATCCGCCGCGACGGAGACGTCGTTGACCCACTTGTGACGTCGCTGATATAGGGTTGTCAAAATATATGAATTAAATGACATACTTCAGAAACTACCGTCGGGGGGCGTAGTGTGGGACGTCCTCCAGCTAGATGGAGTGACGATATTCGCAAAGTGGCTGGCATCGGCTGGATGCGAAGAGCTCAAGATAGAGCTCAGTGGCGTGCCATTGGAGAGGCCTATGTCCAGCAGTGGACTAGGACAGGCTGATGATGATGATGATGATGATGATGGGGGGCAGGGGGACGCAACGCGATGTTTGTGGGTTCGATACCTATCCATAGGTATGGATATATTTAAATTTGTGCCATGGCCTATTCTCTGGTAGAGACACTGAGGTGTTGAATTCCACCACGCAACAAGTAATTTCTCGAATTGGGCCAAAGTGAAATATAGAGTGTCATAACACTAGATTTACTCTTCCTACCACGCTATGCAGGCATAATAAACAAAATACATAATATATTTTTTTCCTAATACATTCAGCATATTTTCTGTCACACATTACCAAGTAGTGGAACTAAACGCCACAGGTGTTTAGGTGTTTAGCAAACATCGTATAAACAGTCCGATACAATGTTAAAACATTTCGTTTTCCACACTATGGAATTTAAAGTCAAATAACGCGTATTTTTGTGGCAACCCTCTCCCGAAAGCTCCACAGCTGACCGCTGTCATTCAACTCTAGTTTGTACAAGAATATGGAAACTTTTCGGCTAAATATATTTCAGCGAAGCAAAGTATGAAATGAACTTTGGCTTAGAATGTAAGCTTTTTTACTAAAAGCTCATGACGATATTAAAAATAGAAACATTTGTTCTCGATTTTCCATACAATTTTCGAGACATTGCGTGTGGAGTGGCGGAATTCAATAATTCGCTTTGTCTTTTTTACTGGAGCAAGGAAAGGAAAATATTTTATTTTTTATATTATATACACAGTAGGCCTAGCTCTGATCGAGCATAACAATGTACTCCACAACTAACGGTGTACTCAAGCTACGGTACAAGTCTCTTAGAAGAAACCTTTGTGACACCATCTTCTCTTTTATTGGCTCCTTCCAAGGTAACCAAGCCAAGGTAAGAACTCTTCTAGTTCGGCCTCTCAAAGCTCAGTGATGCTGTAGGGGCCATTAAGGCCAGCATCATTTTATAATTTCGCGTTTATAAAAAGACTACTTCTGTTTTATATATTCCCCGAAGTGGGAACCAACTTGCCATCATCATAAGTTCAGTGCGAAATCAAGGGTACAGCATAAGGCCGAACTTAATAAGATTTAATGAAATGAAATGAATTAATGAAATGTAAGAGGCCAGTCGTGGCGCAGCGGCACGAAGTGTGACTGTAAAACCGACTGGTTGTGGGTTCGATCCCCACTCGAGGAGATGAAATAACGGAACGGAGTGTCTTAACACTAGGTTCCCTCTGCCTACCCTGCTGTGTGCGGGATACAGCATGAAGCTGATTTGATTTTATTTTTAATGAAATGTGAAAAAATAATAATAGTATGATTCAACTGGGTTCATTGCATTTATGCATATGTAGATTTTACAAAAAAAGATATACATAATGATCATTTCGCTGTTTGGTTTTCCTTCTTGTATATTACTAGTTATATATTTTTTAAATTTCACGCATTTTTGTATATATCCCGTACATCGCAGGGTAGGCTAAAGATTAAGTGGTAAATGTTAAGACACCATCAGCATTTCTCGAGTAGGAACCGAACTCACAGCCTGTCGCGTATACAGTCACATTCTTTTGTTGATGCGCTACGATTAGCTTTGACTACATAGATACTTTCCTGTTTTCCCATTTATATATTGGCTATCTTTATTTTTAATTCATAAATATAGATAATAAAATTGGGCAGTTCATTCTATATTAATAAAAATCGTGATATGAGAGTAATATTTATATGTGAAGGAATGCTACGACGGAATGAGTCCCCGTTTTATGAATGATGTATGATTCATCACGTGACGTTCTGACATTTTACTCATCGCCTACATTTTACGGGTAAGGTATAAAGGAAGGAGTAAAAGATGAGCTAAGGGAACTTAAGACACTCTGTTTCCCATAATCTGCAGTTTTTGAAAAATGTCTCAAAAACTGCAATAGCGTGTTGTGTTTACAATGTCGCGCTTTGTCATGATACCAGAACCAGTAATCAGAATAAGGAAATTAAGGGAGAAAGTCATAGTCAATGGGGAACGGAGTGTCTTAACACTATTTTCCCTTTACCGAACATGCTGTGTGCGGGATACAACAGAAAACACAAGTCTAAATTATAGTATTTTAATCAAGTACGCACATGATAGTTCGTAGTTTTGAAATAAATTAAATTTTAATAGTTGCTCGGCGTTTACTAATTGGTGCTTACAGTGTTGACTGCGACAAAGCGAGCTTACAAGCTATTTGCAGAGCCGTTGTTAATTGTCAAAAATGACCCAATTTTATAGTTTTAGATCAGCATAGTTTTATACAAAGGGATACAATATTTTTATCAGATTAAAGATAAATTATTCACATACTAATTACACTTTTTTCGGTTTCACGCTGTATCCCGCATAACACGCTTTCCACGTGAATCCGCATTATTGTGTATGCATCATTGAATGGCGGAACTCAAATCCGCATATCGTTTTACCAGAGCAGGGAAATGAAAATAATATATCTGCTCAAAATATATTTACCTAAGCTGAGCTAAGATCAATTGCAAGTAGCTTTCCATAATCATATAATATTTATTTTATAGTTTTTGCTCTGGAAATCTAATGTTATATTATATGTTACATTACTATCCCCATTAAGACACTTCCGCTGAATTTTTTAGACATTGCCCATTGAGCGGCTGAACTTAACGCCGTAGTTTACTTAGCCGCCAGAGCGAGAAAGGTGAAAATATTAAATATTTCATGCTAATAAACTTATTACTATTACAATGGTAAAACCTCAAAATGATACATTTGTCTGTATTCAGTCGTATGACTGTAAGCGAGGCAAAACCTCAAACTCGCTCTGGTAGCGAGACAAAACGCGACGTTGAGTTCCGCCACTCCATAATCAAAAGTTTGTATGACACACAGTTATATTAACGTAATTTACTGTAGCATTCGTACCCAATACAAAAAGAACTTCAATCCCAACCAATAGTTCCTGAGATTAAAGCGTTTAACCAAACAAACTCATCTTTATAACATTAGTAAGGACATAACCTAAAACTTTACGTACCCTCCTCCGTGCCCTGAATCTCGGCCTCCTAAAATGATCCATAGCTACAGTCTTTGTCATAATAAGCACATTGTTACAATTTCACTTATTTCACTATAATAATAAATGAATACTATATATATTATTCCATAGTTTAAGATTCACTAAAGACTCGACTTCAGCCAGAGCTCGCTACGGTCTAAAAATATAAGCGTATGGGAGCGACGTTTGCTACGAGAATGTTTGGATGTGACGTATACATTGATAGTTGGTTTTAATTATTTATTTTATATTATTTTGTTTACTTTAGCGATAGGATTATATTGTCTAATATATAGGTCACAAAATCACGTTAATCACTGGATATTAGCCATCCATAGAAGTATATACTCTCATATCGATTCACATAGATTGACGTTCTGCTGCCGTGTCGCTATAAACTATTACCACTATATAATATAAACTTATAATATAAACTACCACGACGATGATAAGGCAACGGTTGTGGGTTCGATTCTCATTCGGATGAATGCATTATGTTAATTTCCTCGCTCTGATATTAAGAAAAAGCGTTGAGTTCGCCACTTAACACGCAATATCTTGATAATTGGATTTACTCTACCTGTTCTTCTAATATTCAGGATACAGCGTGAAGCTGATCAATCATAATATTTGAGTGCCTAATTACGTTTTAAATTAAAAATATAATAAAAACCTCATAAATTCTCTAACTCTTAAATGTACAGTAAAACTAGAATATACATCGAAATCAACAAGTAAGATCGTCATACATTTTAGTACATTATTCTTTTGCATTTTCAATCTCACCCCTATTCCTATATGAATAAGGTTTGTTTTAGATGATAGCAACAACAGGATTGGGAGCCAGGAGTTCCGTATGTTTCAACATTGATCTGTCAAAATTGACTACAGTGTTGTCATTTAGTATAATTACTTACTGTGTGTAATCTTGTATTGTGTATATTTAAACATAACATTGTTGCCTATTATATAAGGCCATCGTAACAAGGAGTGGTGTTGAGTTCCGCCACTCAACCACTCAATATTTCAAACTCGAGAGGGAAGTGGAGTGTCTCGACACTCGCTCTATTTATTCTTTTATTATCCCATTTACGGGATGCAGCGTGAAATAGTAGTAGTATAAATAATATATAAATAAAACATATTTAACGACACCCGCACAATGAAAGTGGTTTAATTAAAAGAAAATTAGAACATCCGGATTAAATTTCGTAATTTTATTAATTTTCGGATTTATTTTAAGTATAAATGAAAAGCGGACTATATACGATGATAAGTTGATATATTTAAGATTATGTAGGCTAGTAGGTAGTTAGGATAGCCCTAAGCTCTGAGATAAAAAAGGAATATGCAAAAACTACTTATTTCTAAATATAATTATAATCATCTATTGAATTGAAACACACAAGCAGGCCATATGATGCTGATACCCACAGAGGTATTATCATCATACTATACGAGGCACTCCATTCGTCAATATCTACCATGTTTATCCAGGTATTGCGTGTTAAATGGGCCTGGGCCTTGGTGCCAGAGCGAAGATATCACAATTCACACCCTTGTGCTCCTTGTGCTCCTTCACTACGGCAGTCTCGAATATCAATATATTTTAATTTTATTAACCCCCGACGAAATCAGAGGAATTTTATAATTTTAAAATCTCTGTGTATGTGCATCTGAATTTCTGTCTGTGGCGTCGTAGCTCCCAAATTGATGAACCGATTTTAATCTATTTCTTTTGTTTGAAAGGTAACTCAATCAAAAGTATTCTTAGCCATAATTCACATTCAGCCGTTTGAAGATTATCAGCGGTTTTCTAGTTGTAACGCGACGGTTGTGGGTTCGATGCCCACTCGGGAGAATGAATTCTTATGTGGATTTAAGGCAAAAGCCCGTCGTTAAGTTCCGCCACTCAAAACGTAAAGCTTCGAAAACTTCGGCATTTCGGTGGGGACGGAGTGTCTTGACACAGATTCCCTCTTCCTACCATGTTGTGTGCGGGATGCAGCGTCAAGTTTATTTTAATAAATTTAAATTATTACTTATTTGTATTTCTTTGCTTTGCTTATTTATGCTCAGTACCACCTATATTTCCTATATATTATAATAGGTACATGTTAATAAAAAATATATAGCTATATAAATATATATCTATATAGAACTTTTGTTTTTCATTTTCACGCTGTATTCCACGTATAGCATAGACATATGGGGTAGACAGAGGGAACCTAGTGTTAAGACATTCACACTTTCTGCCGAATTCTGAAGGCATTGCGTGTTGAGTGGCGGAATCAACGTTACGCTTTGCCTTGACACCAGAGCGAAGAAATGAAAATATAAATTTAAATAAATATTTCGTTTCCTCAATTGGGGATCGAAACCACAACCAGTCGATTTTACAGTTACATTTAGAGCCCCCGCGCCACGTCTGGCCCCTTTTTAATTAAATATTATATAAATACACAATAAATTAATAATTTTAAATATTTTATAATATATAAGTATTCCACTAAGTGATTTGGGCCCATAAAGTGTAGATGTAAAAAAAGGAAAAAAATAAAAGAATAAATGATTAGAGTAATTAATTAGAGAGAGTTCTTCATTTACATCTTCATATCATCGAAAAAAATTTGAGATTTAAGGAAAATATTTTTTTGTTACAGTGACATCTAGTGGAAAGGCAGAAAAAGATTTGAGTTAAGGTTAGCAACGCTAAGTATAACATAATGCTTATGGTTCAGATCGCTAGATGGCGTAGTAGAGGAATTAAAGTTTCTGAATAAAATGTTAGATGGCGCTACACGACGTGAGATATTTATATGGTGATTTACTGACAGTATTAAATATTCAGTCAATTTGGGTAACTTTGACAGATATGAGCGATATTTTACATTATATCTAAAAATTTAAAGCACATTGCAGGAGTGTTTTTGTTTCATTAATGCTCTCATAATACTTTTCACCCATAGACATTCACATAATCTTTTTAAAATACATCACTATAAAATAAAATTTGAATTTTCTAGTCTTTCAAAGGCACCCCTATCAAATGGGTAACTTTGACACACAAAGAACCATTCAAAAAAAAGTTGTCATAATTATTCTTCTTACTAATCTAGGTAACATAATCAATGTTACATTTTTTTTTATTAAATAATAAATTATTGTTTTATTACTCATGTACCATAAAAAATATTTAAAACATTTTTAGGCAAATTATAAAGAAAACAAGCCAAAATAATTTAAAGAAACAAAAAAAATCTTACCTATTCATAGAATGAAAGTTACCTAGATGGACTGCAATTATTGTTGTAATAAATTTTGGTACATTAATATATGTATAATGTATATGTTTATAAGCATTAGAGGACTGTAAGCGCGACAGTTGCAGGTTCAATTTCCACTCGGGGAATGGAAACATATTTTTATCTTCTCGTTCTAAAACACTAAGAAAACAAACCGCGGTATTAAGTTCCACCACTCAATACGAGATTCCAAAAATTGGGCGGAGCGAGAGTGTCATTATGTCAGCACTAGTTCCCTATGCCTACAAGCTACATGGAAAACACGAGTACCTAACTTATTGCAAAAAATATAAAAACCGTGAGTATTAAATAAAATATAAAATTACAAATATACATAGAAAATTAAATTAAAATTTTTAAAACTGTCATTCAACACACCACAAACTTTAATGAATAAACACTAAGACGAAAGGCAACCCCTTTTTATTTCACATATGAAGAGCAAGTCGTTTCAAGACATTTCGTTCCACACTTTCCTTTTAATTTTCAAGACATTGCGTGTTAACTGGTGATACAAAATACAAAAAGCAGGCCAGAGTATGAAGTTGAAAAAATTATATTGTTAAATATTGAAGTATTAATTTACTTTAATATTTATAAAAAATAAATAAATAAATTAGCTTCACGCTGTATCCCGCACACAGCAGGGTAGGCAGAGGGAACCTAGTGTTAAGACACTCCGTTCCCCACTTTCTGCCGAATTCTGGAGGCATTGCGTGTTGAGTGGCAGAACTCAACGCCGCGCTTAACCTCGACACCAGAGCGAAGAAATGGAAATATAAATTTAAGTAAATATTTCATCTCCTCGAGTGGGAA
>JAATLQ010026862.1:0-36837 GCA_013421005.1 Heliconius erato x Heliconius himera
TAACTAATTTAAAAACTGTACAGGAGTTAATATGCAATTAATACAGTTATTTTACAAAGAATATTATGAATCCTACAACCTAAATTAAACTATTCACTGACATCAGCACATTTAACAGAGTTTTAGAATTATGATGAGACGTATATTATATAGGTAAAAAGAACATAAAGTTACAAAAATATATACGTGTAATACATAATTAGCTTTATGTATATTTTATAAATATCAAATATCAACAACGGTCGTATTTTTTTATTAAAAACAATCAAAAATTCTTTGACGATAATCACGTAAAAAAAATCATATTAGAAGTCATTATAGTTGTCAATCGATTGTGCTTATTAAATCATTAATCATGTATTTTAAGCGGGTGAAGCCGTGGGCGAGCCGCTAGTATATTGAATATATTAGTAAATTAGCCCAATACTTTAATATTGACAGAAAAAACTTAATAAGATCAGTAAGAAAAGCGATAATTGTTGGTTAAATTTTTACTCGGGAGAAAGATTATATTTGAATTATTCTCATTTTCCAGCTTTGGTGAGCGACGTGCGGCATTTTTTTTCGGAATGACTTCCGCCACTTATCACGAATTGTG
Organism: Heliconius erato x Heliconius himera; assembly: GCA_013421005.1. NCBI lineage: Eukaryota > Metazoa > Arthropoda > Insecta > Lepidoptera > Nymphalidae > Heliconius > Heliconius erato x Heliconius himera. The sequence goes on from JAATLQ010026862.1 coordinate 599, forward strand.
TCGAAAATTGGAAAAACAGTGGAGAACAGAGTGTCTTATAAATAGATAGTTTCCTACATTGATAAAAAAAATTAAGAAAGCTCAAATAAAACTTTACACCATACACCAAAATAAAAACAACCTTACAACTCAACACAAACCATTTAAAAAAAACTAAAGTCACTACACCAAATAAAGGGAAAAACACATAATCATCCCCACTCAACCCTTAGAATGACGAGGGCTTACTACACTAAGTCCTATAAGTGAATGTGCAAAGAGACCCCATTTTCACGTACAACACTTATCTAAGAGAACAAAAAACTGAACATGACTTTCATTTTCATTTCCACCACTCAGGAAGCTATATATATATATATAGGTCCGACGCGGCAGTCATTTATCGAGACCCATAAAAAGGCGATAGTTGGGCCCTTTACACCCCGTTACGGAGGGTCGAGATAGGGTTTGTGGGGGATTAACTAATAAAATACATGGGACTTGTTAAACATTTTATAGCACATTTATTCTGTTTAGTGTGTTTTTGTTTGGCGATTTGTTTTATGTTTTAGTATGAGTAGAGAAATAAATATTTTATTAATATTTGATTTTTAAGTTTTCTTAAGTTATTATTTGAAATAATCTTGAAATTAAATCATGATAAAATAAAAACAGATATTTATATCATCATAGAATTCGAACAGATCTCAAAAAAAAAAAAAAAAACATGACGGTTTTACCGTAATTATTCTACTGAATGCAGGTTGTGCTTAACTATCGAGTTGAAGAACTCAACGCTGCATAGACAAATAGAAAAATATAAGGTAAATAATCAAAAATTTTTCTAATATCTTAGTAGCGTGGTGATATAAAATATAAAGAATAGAATACAAAAATAATAAAAAATTAGAAGTTAAATACATATACATATATTTATTTTGATTATGTTAAATTTCGCCAATATCTTTAAAAAAATGATCGGAAAGTGTGGAGCGGAATCGACATACTGCAGACCTAACTGTATAATACATATGTAAAGAAAACTAAACAACAAAATATAAAAAAAAGTTGCAACATTCAAAATGAATGAAATTGAACGACTTCAAACTACAGCCGAATCAAATTGTCAACAGTGAACTTTTGAATGTACTTTTTCAATTGAAGCTAATAACTCAAACTCAACATACGAGTGAGTACCTTATTGAAGTAGACTGTTCAAAGCACTTTTAAACTGTCAAACTTACTTTTTAAAAGTCAATATTGTCAATCCGTTGGGATTCAGGACATTCGCTTTGTAGAAGGCTGTATGGGACCTAAGGTACTTATATAATCAATATTAGGTGACTGGTTAGAAAAGCATAACACAGTAGACGGGTATTCAGACGGAGAACTTGGGCAGAGAGAAGACAGTAAGACACTCCGTTCTTTACTCATCGCCCAATTTTTAAGACATTAAGTGGAGGAACTCAGCGCGACGCCTTGTCTTTCTATTGGAAAAATAACTAGTTAATCTTTTGTATCATTATTTCTGAGTATGCCACAGTCTAATAAATGTTTTACATGTAATTTATACACACATAAAATTAAAAATAATTAGAATATAAAAATTAGAAACCTAAAATAATTGATATTATTAATAAAGACGCCTATATTGGAACCGATGCAATATGAAAATATATTAATTTAAAAAACTAAATTGAACAACAAAATACTGATCAATAATTAAAATGTCGAACACAAAAAAAGAAAATCATTTCGAACCAATATTTCCTAAGGGTTTATAATAATAAGTATATATAAAAAGAATAACTATAACTATAAAATAAAATAAGTAACTATATAATAAATAACTATAAAATAACATAAGCTAAATTAAATAGGAGCAAAATAAATAAAAATATATTTTCATTTCATACATATCCCAATGTTATTATAATGTTCTCATTTCAATTCTAGGACGATCCACTTCGAAAAACTACATCATGTTTTATGTGAAACGACACCTGACAGAGAAAAGAAACGTAAATATATGTATCATCCTCGTTTCACGTCATAGATGAGTTATTCCTATAATTTGAAAAAACCTAGTTTTAGTAGTCGATTTTCTTTATCTCTACGCTGTATCCTGCACATCGCAGTGTAGGAAAAGGGAACATGGGAACCTAGTGTTAAGACACTCCATTTCCTTTAAGAGAATCCATTTCCCTAAAGAAAATAGGTCATTTTCGCAAAATCCTTGAGGCATTGTGTGTTGAGCAACGGTACCGAATACTGTGTTTTGCCTCGTTGTCAGTGCGAGGAAATGAAAATATTAAACATTTTATTCCTTTGAGTGTGAATCGAATCTATAAACGCCGCCTTTAATGTCGCACGCTTGCGCCGTTGCGCCACGACGACCGCAGTTGATATTATATTCGGTGAATTCGTACTTATGAATAATTTGGAAAGTATTTTGAAATTTATTTTTAGAATTCAGCACGTTTACGAGAAAAAGGAACACTTATAAGATCATGTCTGTCTGTCAAGAGTCTTTACCTCTGGAAAGCTTGAAGATATCGAGTTGAAATTCAAACCATATTCTCAGATTCCATGATTTCTTGAAAAATCGTATACATTTACTGAAAAAATTATGGCCGTTTATACCGCAAGAAACACATATTTCAACATTATAAGCAGGGGTTCCCAATCTTTTCTTGATCAAAGACCACTTCTATAGAATTCTTGTTAGCAGGGACCACTTTGTAGGTGTTATAAAAATAAATTAATAATTAAATAAAAATTTATATTTTAAAGTCAGAAGTTTAAAAAAAAATCTGACATTTTGTATGATGGGGTGTGTGAATTTTTAAATAAATATTAAAAATCATTGATTTTAAAGTATATTAAATTTAAATGTCAAAATATGTTATGCTTAAAAAAAATTTAAATCATTCGCCATAGACCATATTTTAGCTGCTGCGGACCACTACTGGTCCACGGACCACTGGGTGAGAAACGATGCTATAAAGGGACATAAGGTCGTATTTTGTATAGTTTTGTAATTTATAATTTTTTTATAGTAGATTTTTTTTAAATAGATGTACTATAAAGAGTTTTATTTATAGTATTACTGTTGTTGTCTTCAATTAAAAAAAATAAATTAAATAAATTAAATTAGCTTCACGCTGTATCCCGCACACAGCAGGGTAGGCAGAGGGAACCTAGTGTTAAGACACTCCGTTCCCCACTTTCTGCCGAATTCTGGAGGCATTGCGTGTTGAGTGGCAGAACTCAACGCCGCGCTTAACCTCGACACCAGAGCGAAGAAATGGAAATATAAATTTAAGTAAATATTTCATCTCCTCGAGTGGGGATCGAACCCACAACCAGTCGGTTTTGCAGTCACACCTCGTGCCGCTGCGCCACGACCGGCCTCTTTAAAAAAATATTAATAGTTAACTAATAAAAATTTTAATACTTCTCTATATTTTTAAGCTTAATTCAATATTAATTTCATTAGATCTTTTTAAGTTTTTATTTAGTTTTTTGTAAAGAACTACGCAGTTATACGACTGTAATAATTATCGAAATTTTGCTATAAAATTTCTCTTATATTGTTATTATATCCAAAACATTATAAACAAAATTCTTATTAATTAATTAGAACATTTTTAATGTATTATTTTAGGTAAAAAAAGAAAAAAAAGAACGAAATTTTTTCAAAAATTTTTCGAAACTACAATTTGCTTTATAAAAATATTAACATTTACTAATATTGGAACTTGTTATTACTATTCTTTCATAACTTTATTTAAAACTAGGGACCCGCTCGCGGCTTCGCCCGCTTAAGCTACTGAATTACTTACTTAATACACTGAATTATGTTCCTGTTTTAATATATGTGAAAATTATTAAAACCTTAGGTTGAATTATCGCAGTTGCCATAAGGTTATTCAATTGCTTTTAAAAAAATTGTGTCTGTACATGGAAGATATACTAGAAAAAAAATATTGGGGACATATAATAATATAATAGAAAACGTTCAGTTTGTCTGTTTCTCTGTGCGCTTGTTATCTCTAATCTCAGGAACGGCGAAACTGCTTAGCCAATTAAAGTGCACAGCTTGCAATGTTGTATATTGGCAAACTTCCTATAACATTGAGTATTTGTTTTATTTCCCTGTGCTTATAAATAAAAATGTTAAATCTATCTAAAGTATTTTATAAATTGCTGTAAAATTACTATTTTATTGAATTGACTGAAAATTTGTTTTAAAATAAATCAATCAAGCAGGGTAGGTGGAGGGAACCTAGTTTAAACTCTGTTCCCTACTTTTCGTCGAATTTTTCGAGGAGTGTTGAGTGGCGGAAGTTTCGTCTTAGAAGAAATTAATATATTAACAAATAATCCCCCGAGTGAGATCGAACTCACAAGCGTCACGTTACAGTCACACGCTTATGCACTTGCGCCGCGACGGCCTTCGTGTACAGATATGATCTTTAAAATGGTAATGTTATTAAACGTATTTAATCCAGATTAGTAAATAAATTTGGAAATAAATAAGAGTGTAGTTCAAGCGGGCGAAGCCGTGAGTGGGACGCTAGAGTTAGTATAAAAAAATACTGTCTACCCATCCGATGATGCTGTCAAGACCATTCCAGGTCAACAGCAATAAAGCCAATTCGAATAAAAAAGAAATATTGTCTGTGAAATAGTAGTCAATAACGATATAAATACATTTTATAATGCGGTGTTCCGTGTAATTTATTATTAATATTTTAAATACAAATGATATGGTTAAAATTAAATATGCCTAGATAGTGAATTTATAAAATGTTTATCATGTTTTAAAATTGTATGTAATTTTTTTTAAAAGAGACAAGTTGCGGCGTTAGAATTCGCGTCTTCACACTAGGTTTCTTCTGCATTCTACTATGTACGCTATAAAAAAAATTCGAATTCACCTACGAATTCACCGACACTCGTTCAAAAGAGATTTTTTTCTCAAAATTCATGCTATCTTCCGCAATACAGCAGGGTAGGGAGAGGGAACTTGGGGACCTAATGTTAACACTTTCCGTTCCCTTTTAGACACATGTGTTCCCACTTCTGTGTCCCTTTTTCAGACGAGTTTTGGAGGCATTGCATGTAAACAAATTAAAACATATATTGCATTAGCACTAAATATCTATTTATTTTATTATATAAATGAAAAACTCTATTTATAAGCAAAAAATCTTTATAATTACCAGTATTTTACCTGTAATTATAAAGGTCCCACCGACGAAATCGGCTAATTCAATACTTGTACAATAAAAATACCGGTTTCCTTCAAAGTCAATGTTACTTGTATTCGAAAAATACCGGTTTTACAAGCCTTGATTGCCATGCATCTATTTTTTTAAATACATCATACCCAACATACTGTTATAAACGTTATAAATGATATTACTAGCAACAGATAGAATTAGTTAGCATTTCAAATTTCCAATTAAAGATTTCTAACAAAAGAGTCCAAAAAACATTATTAAAACGAAACCAGCAACTAACGCACTTTCATACATCTCAATCATCCAAGAAAAACATTACACGAACACATGTGAATAATTCATTCAATTTCCGACCACCACTTCCAATATCCACAAGTGCAAAAACACTGTCGCGAATCCCGCAAACGCTATCCCGGACTATGATTTATCACGCGGGGCGGCTATCTTAATAACTGCGGCCCCATAAATCAGGGGAAGTGTCTATTCCCCAAGTAAGAGATAATCGTGGAAGTTTTTTGACGTTTTAAATTTTTAGTTTTTAGCATTTGAAAGATTATCGCTCGAAATGTGGAAAGTTATTAATTTTGTGAAATGTATATGTATGGAATATATATAGAAATAATGAAAAAATATTAAATAATAATATTATTACGTTTTTTTCTTGGTGATTTAAAACTCATTTATATGGGTGACGGAATTAAACACATAAAGTCTCAGGTTCTCTCTGCCTACCCTGATATGTGCTGAGTAGGCGAGAAGTCTAAAAAAGTCCTATTTTTGAATACCATCGTGGGATTCTAAACTATCGACTATTTATTTAAATCAATTATTAATATAATATGAGTATCATATTCAATCAATTATTAATGTAATATGGGAATATAATATAAGTGCAATGATGACAATTCCACTTGGCGAAATGCTTTTAATTTCAATGCTTCCAAAGAAAAAGAACGGAATAGAATCCCATTACCATTTACTATCTACGATCTGCACTACTTAAACCATGAATATTTATTTAGCTTCACGCTATATCCCACATGTGGCAAGCAGAAGGAACGTAGTGTTGAAACACTCCGTTCCCATCATTCCTCCTCATTTTGAAGACATTGCGAATTGAATTACGGAATTATCGCCGCTCTTTGTCTTGTGCCAGAGTAAAAAAATGAAAATAATTCCTTCCTGTTATATACCCAGTTTATATCTATTACCACAAGATAGTCTCAAATAAAAATAAATAAAAATTGAGGCCAATCGTAGGGCAAGGACGCAAAGTGTGACTGTAAAATCGACAGGTTGTGGGTTTGATCCCCACTCGAGAAAATTGAATATTTATTTACATTTATATTTTCATTTCTTCGCTCTGGTGTAGGAGCTAACGTGGCGTTCAGTTCCGCCAGTCAACACGCAATGCCAGAACTCGGCAGGAATGGGGAACGAAGTGTCTTAACACTAGGTTTCCTCTGCCTGCCCTGCTGTACGCGGAATACAGCGTGAAGCCGATTTGATATTAATTAAAAAAATATTTAATTATAGAAAAAATATATAGATATGGCTTATATAAACCCAAAGAGTACTTAGACTACCCATAATTATGTACCATCCAGAACTATTTATTACGATTTAATAAAAAAACTGATGAATAGAGAGAAGATTTAAATATAAATTTATTGCTATGAAAATCGTCAAGCTTATTATAGCAAGTGCTCTCTCATTCTGAGAATTCTGAGGGCAATTGCAGTTGCCCTTTACAGACTTGACCCAAATGCCAGTTCTCTACACTGGATTCGGTGGAGTACGTAAAATCTGACTGTTGTACACTTAGTGCTATTTTGCGATTTAGTTCTAGATTCGATTCCCATTTGATTGAATGTTTATATTGGTAAGAACAAATATTTGTGTTTTAAGGAAAGAAAAATATTTGAAGATTTACGAGTAACAGAATTTCACGCCTCATTATCTACCAAAGCAGGTAAATTATTTAATTTTGTAGGTAGTAGGTTTTACATTTCAAATTCATACTTTTACGTACACATCAAATATGCATAAACGAATTTGGAGTATAAAACCTATATAATAGTAATGCGGCGTTGAGTTCCGCTACTGACACGCGACACGCAATGCCTCCAGAACTCGGCAGAAAGTGGGGAACGGAGTGCCTTAACAGAAGGTTCCCTCTGCCTACTCTGAAGCTGAAAAAACAAAAAAAAACCTTTATAATCATACTCCGAGTGGGGATTGAACCGATAACTTTCGCGTTCCCAATCAGAAGCTGTCCCATTACACCACAACGGCCTCAATGTACAAAAATAACGAAATAACTACAAAAAAATAATAATAGCAAATAAGCTTTACACGACGCGACGCATACATACATACATACACACATACAAGTACAGTAAAACGGTGTAAAACCCTTCTAATTTACGGTATAAGACCCGCAATCTTCCTACGCGCCATTAACCCACGCTCGGAGGAAACTGTTTTATCAACCGGTAAGTGACCGCCTTGGGAGGTGCCAAAATCGTATATCTTAAGTGATTCCTTTTTAATACTTTAATACTTAAGTTGGATTGTAATTTTAATTATTTTCTTTGGAATTTATGTAGCTTGATGTCAAACCGCAAGGTGAACCTACTAATAAGGCATTCTCTTCTCTACTTTCTACTAACTGTTGCAAGTTGAGAGGAACTCAACGTCGCGCTTTGTCTGCCAAAACGAGGAAGTGAAAATAAATATTATCTTTTTCCTGAATAATGATCGAATCTACAGTCACCGCGTTTATAGTCAAACGCTATTACAGCGCCACGATGACCCCAACTCTGGTTTGTAATGTGGAAAATGCCAGACAATAAATAAAATGTTTGTTTAGGTCATCGTTTCTTCTTTCAAAGTAAAAACACTATATATTTTACTTTTGTCTATTTAAGTGCATTACGTATCGAATAGAGAAAATTCTTATGGGAAATATATATGAATGAGACCCCGGGGTGGGATTAAATTTAATAAGTTACATGCCATCAAATATATCCAAACATACATAAGCAGATTTGCAGAGTTTGGATGTCCATATAAGTACACAATTTTATTTTAGTACAGATTACAATCTTACAAAATGATAAGTTTAGAAGAATTTTTTTAATGAGAAGAAAGAAACAAAATATATACAGTAATATTATTTTTTTGTATATATATTGTTATTGTTTTTAAGTCTTTTAATTTCTTTAATTGTACCTACATTAAAGAAATTATTTTGGAGAGGAAGTTTCCAAGAGAGAGGCGTGGGTTCGAGTGATTTTAGAAGTAGAAAAATAAAGGAATCTTCACCTTATATCTCACATATATCAGGGTAAGAGGAGGGAATCTAGTATTGCGCCTTGAATGGAAGCAATGCCATGCTTTATCTTTTTACCAGAGCAAAGAAATGAAAATAATACATTCATCAAGTGAGAATCGAATCCACAACCGTCGTGAACAAACACTACATCACAACGAATTTATATATATATGTATATATATATGAAACTAAATACTATATATGAAACTAAACAAACCCAACCCTTACCTCAGCAGATGGGACCGTATCACCCCTATCTCACGTGGGCTTAACTTTATCAAAGCTTTAGTGACCAGATTCAATGGCTAATGTACCGTTATCTAGAGCGTAAGTTACTATTATATTATAGGGAATAAGAAAAGATTTTTTATTACTTCATGTATTGTATAGGTACAAATAAAATAACATTTTTTTTTACTTACAATTAATAATTATTAAAATTGGGGCCATCGTGGCACAGCATTTGACTGTTACCGCGATGGATGTGGGTTCGATTGCCAGTAGAGAGAATGATTTTCCACTTCCTCGTTCTGGTATCAAGATTAAAGCACGGTATGCAGATAGACAGATACGGTAGACACCAAAATGTATTTGAAAATAATAAAGCAAGAAAAATAAATAATATTTTCAAATCTCATAAGCATAATTCACTAGGAAGCTTACAACAAAAATTGAGTAATTCTATAAAGAAAGCAGAAAGAATTGAGGCCTTCATGGCGCAAAGGTACAAGCGTGTTTCTGTAAACGTGACGGTTGTGAATTCGATTTCCACTTGGAGGAATAAAATGTTTCATATTTTAATTTTCTCATTTTTCAGAACCATTCAACACGCAATGTCTTATGAATTCGGCTGAAAGTGGGAAATGGAAGTATCTTAATAGAGAACGGAGTGTCTTAGCGTAAAACGTAAAGTTAATATAGAAGAAAATGCTTAAGTACCCTACGATGGGCATGAACTTTACTAATTTTCGATTTGATAGACGTTGACAGAAAGGGTTTCCATAAGAGTTTGCTTTTATACTTATTGACTATATTTGACTTTAAACATTCGACATTTAGCCCGTTTTTATTGTTTCTAGTGAATTCAATTACAATTTCCATTATAAATGTCAAAATGTTTAATTATTATATATGAATTTGTCTTTACTAAATAATACGCTAGGTATTCAGAATATAGATGAAAGTGGAGAACGGGACTTAACGGGTCTTAATAGAAACTGAGTATCTTAAAACTAAGGTTCCCAGGTACTGTCTGCCTACTCTACTACGCGCGAAATACAGCGTGAAACTATCAAAAAAACCCTTTACAGGAAAGAAACATCGCTCAACATTCCAGCCATCATAAAAAGCAAAGTCGCGATCCTACGAAATATGACATCCACCCGGTCAGATAAATCGAGTTCCACGATCAGGGACGACCTTCTAAAAAGTCAATTTAACCCCCACCCCCGGTTTGACGGTTAATAAAAGCCCGATAGGGGCGTAATCTGAATTGCTAATGTTATTTTTCTTTAAATTACGTCGCTGTGCCTTAGATTAAGAGGCTATTATATTCAAAGATTGTTTGCTTATCGACGCCTTTTGCGTCGGCCTTTTTGTCATCAGCTGTACTGGTTTTATTTAGTTTTTCCTTCAGTGAATCAGATTTTTTAGAAAAATAAACGTAGATTTGAGGCAGTTGTGAGTTCGATCCTACTCAGGAATTATTATTTATTAATATTTTCATTTCTTCGTTCTGGTACCAGAGCCAAAGGGTGGTGTTGAGTTCCGCCAACTCAACACGCAATGCCTGAAAATCTCCATAAGGAATCTCTTAACACTAGTTTCTCTCTGCCTACAACAGAGTTGATATATGCGGGATACAGCGTGAAGGTAAAAATAACGTAAATTTTCATTTATATTAAATGAACCTTTTAAAATAATTCTTTTTGAAATAAAAGTGATTTGAGATAATAATATTGAAGTCCTAGTATTAGCGATGAACTTTCCTCTTGATTAATTTTTGAATTATTAATGTCCTACTAATTTGATGGCTTCGCCGAGGACAATGCTTTTAAATTATGATATACTACTACGTTCTATTCAAATAATGTTTCATAATGATAGAACACACTGTATACAAATATGGAAATATATAGGTACAAATACATAATTATGTTTGATAAGAAGTAGCTTATTGACTTTTCGGGGGAATGTTATTTTTTTTCCGCATATAGCAGGGTAGGCTTAAGAAACTCCACTCCCCACTTTTTGACCAATTTTCGGGGCATCGTGTTGAGTGGCGTAACTCGTAGCCTCGCATTTTCTGTTGTTATCAGAACAAGGAAATGGTAGTAATTCATTTCAAACTTCAGAATTCGGTGAAAAATTAGGAATGGAAGTATCTTAATGGTATATAGTATCTTCGCACAAGGTTCCCAACTTCCCTCTGCCCACCCTGACATGTGCAAAAATTATATTAAGCAATATTTCATTCACATCTCCAAACCGTACATGGATTTTCAACTTTCGTCAACGTATTTTCCATCATAAATATTTTATAACAGGCCGACATCTTGGCAGCAATACCGAATGTCAGAGGCCGCCGTTGAAAGGGTTAATTTTACCCTGCCATGTCTCTATTAGCGGTCGTTGGTTGTATTTTTGTATTTTTCCTTTAACATTATTATCGTTCGTATATGAAAAATGTCACTCTTTATTTATTTTTGCCTGTGGCAAGTGACAGTTTGTTTATTGTCACAATTATTGTGAATAATATTATATTTTAATGATGATATTGTTTTTTTTTTTAATTCACACTGTATTAGGATGGAGGTAAAAGTAATGTTAATGTTAATATTCACTTTCCCAAGCACCGCCCATTTTTAGGACATTAGATATTGAGAGACGGAACTCAACGCCCCTTCTTTTTTAGACTTCATTACTAGAGCGAAGACATCAAAATATTTAAAAAACCTATCCTCGAGTGGAAATCGGACCCACAACTTGCCGCCTTTACAGTCCAAAGCTTGTCCAGGAGAATACAAGCGTTAAACTGGAATACATATCGAAACGCTAACCAAATAATAAAATAATATAAAGACAATATATATACAAAAAAAAAACTCAATACCCAAATAAATTTTAGAAGATACAGAAACAAGTCAATATGAAAGTGCTAAGAAATTCTGAGAGGCGAACTTTGTGTAAGTTTTCATTGGTTACTTGCCTACTGAGTGTTTGCCTGGAACTTAGGTCTAATTGAATATTCCCTGGAAGCCAGCCCGGATAGAATAAATGATTGATTTGTACAGTTGAGCTTGTGAAATAATAATTTTGTTTGTACAGTAATTTTGTTACTATCTATTTTCAATAAAAAAATGTAGGAGCAGCGTCAGATTGTGAATGTAATGGTTGTGGGTTCGATTGCCAGTCGAGGGATGTGAAATGCATGAGTTATTTTTCTTGTCTCGCTCTGATAAAAAGAAAAAAAATGTTTTAGAAAATGAAAATTAGAAACGTAGTGTTTTAACACTAGATTATTTTTATCTACCCTGCTATATACAGTATATAGCGTGAAAATATACAAACGTATACGTATAGTCTGTGGAAACAGTTAAGTGATTCACATACGTCTTTGGAGGACCACTTTCTGGAGGCATTGTGGGTTGAGTGGCGGAACTCAACGCCGTGCTTTGCCTCGACACCAGAGTGAAGAAATGGAAATATAAATTTAAATAAATATTTCACTTCCTCGAGTAGGAATCAAACCCAGAACCGTTAACAGTCACACTTTGGGCCCCTGCGCCACGACTAGCTTTATTATCTAAGATAAAAGTAAAAAAAACCACCCACAGTTGAAATTTATAGGAAGATATAACTCAAACCAAGAGCAAATTGATTTTAAATTATCAGATTTTATCTTAATTTCGTGGTAACATAGTGTATAATCTGGCTATGTCCATGATGGTTGTGGGTTCAATTCCCAGTTGAGGATTTTTTTTTCTCGCTTTTCTGTTCTACCACTTATCACACCATGCCTTTAGACTTCTGAGGAAAGTGGGAAACGGAGTGTCTTAACACTAGATTCCCAGGTTAACTGCTATGTGCAAGATCGAACGTGAAGCATAGAAAAGTGTCTATAAGAATAATCGTTGAACGTACTTCCCACGTGCGTGGGTTCCAATCTCGACTCGATTTTTTTAAATAACTACAACGTTTCTTATGTAGGTCACGTGATTATGCAAACGAATTGTGAATTCGTTTTATAATAAAACACTCAGATTTCTTACATTTTAAAAGCATTTACCGTTTGACCTAAAAACAAAGTTGTGAAAAGCCTATTTTCTACAAAAAATTGACCTCTCCAAATTTTCCGAATAATATAATCTAATATTTTTTTCGCCACGAAAATATGGTTTCAATCTGATAATTCATTAATCTTGTTTAAAAATCTCATGAATTGATATTACAGTGTATAATAGGTACCTTTCCAATTCGTTATAGGTAGTAAGTAGGTTTGATTTTACAATAAGAGTATGTAATATGAGGCAGTTTTGGCACAGCGAGTCAAAGAAAACGCCCCGGCGTTGAATTCCAACGCCGCGCTTTGTCTACCAAAGCTACTATGAAATGTCACGAAAATTGAGCGGAAAATTGGCAACGTAGTGTCTCGGGATCTCTCTGTGGGGATGTGTGAACCTGCTGTTTATATATAAATATACTGATTTTTAAGCAACTTCTCGTTTAACTAAATAAAACAAAGCTAGGGCCATATGTTCTATAAAATTAAACATTCCCATAATATTCCAACATCCTTTATTATTAAATGCAATAAATAATACACATAACCACTTTTTATTCTTTTATGCCTTTCTTTTATTTCACAAGATGAGTGAAATCATCTCTCTTTTCATAATTTAACTTATTACATACAAAATTGATTGAAACGAATATATATAAAAAAAATCAGCTTCACGCTGTATCCCGCACACAGCAGGGTAGGCAGAGGGAACCTAGTGTTAAGATACTCCGTTCCCCACTTTCTGCCGAATTCTGGAGGCATCGCGTGTTGAGTGGCAGAACTCAACGCCGCGCTTAGCCAGAGCAAAGAAAATGGAAATATAAATTTAAGTAAATATTTCACTTCCTCGAGTGGGGATCGAACCCACAACCAGTCGATTTTACAGTCACACTTCGTGCCGCTGCGCCACGACTGGCCTCGAATGAATATATTTTGTAATATAAAGCAAGTAAACATCAGTAATAGCCAGCTGTGAATATAGCTTTAACGTATTCTCTTTATAACTGTGAATCGTTGATAGTCCAACTGTCAGTCATACTGTGCATACGACCTTTATGTATCTTGATTTAGCTACTTACTAAGCTTACTATTACGAATACTGACTGATATTTGAGTGTACCTTAATGGATGGTTAAATATACATTTTAGGGTAAATTTGTTTAGTAAATTTCTTGAGTGACGTTCAGGTGGGCAACTTCATGGAAGAAGAAAACGAAAATGGTTTTTCTAAATTATTTTTTAAAATAGTTTTATTGTAGAGGCCGTCGTGGTGTAGTAGGATAGCGTTTGGCAGATTCGAAGGCTTTGAATTCAATCTCACACGATGTTGTGTTCCGCATCTCAACACGCCAATTCTCTCAAATTCCATAGAAAGCGGAGAACGGAGTGTCTTTACATAACTTTTTTTCTGTCTACACTGCTAAGCGGGGAAAAAAATAAAGCTGTTTTATCATATTTGAAATCGAAGCGTAATAATAATGTAAAAAGGTTAAACTAACGCTAGAAACATCTATTTAGTTGCTCTAATTGGAGAAAAAAAATCCAAAAAACGTTTTACCTCACAAAATTCCTTTGCCTACCCTCAAAAATATAAGAAACTTCGAAATAAAAACTATTTAAAATAAATTACTGTAAATAAGAACCTACTCTATAGTATTTTTAATCCATACCAAACTTTTAAACTGACATCGCATTTTTCGTAGAATGCAACTTTTTCCTAACAAACCAATATGAGCTCACACTGTTTATAAATAAGACATATTTTTCCCCGGCCATATATTATCACATTCTCCTACTAGCGTTGACAGAACAAATTATAGTCGAGTCGACTTTACAGCTGACACGAAAAGATATAATAAACTTACTTCAATAAGGCGTTAAATACACTAGCGACTATTAACGTGTGTTATTCGTTTAAATAAAAAATGGATTACTTTATTTTTATAGCTTCGTAGGTAGAGGAAACCCAGTGTTAAGACACTCCGTTCCCCATGCACCACCCAAATTTCAAGACATTGCATATTGACTCGGGAAATTCAATGTCTTCCTGTCAGAACTAGGAAATAAATGTATTCTTCCGAATGGGAATTACAACCCAGAACCGTCGATTTGACAGACACATGCTGTGCTACTGCGCTACGATGGCTTCTAAGATCTGAATTAGTCAAGCTAGGCTATTGTATTTAATAGTATTAATAACTACATTTTAATTTTGTTTAGGTAAAGAGTCGAGGATAATGCCGCAAAACACTTCTGTTCTCCACTTTAAGCCTAATTCATGAACCATTGCATATTAAGAAATGGAACTCAACGCCGTATTTTTTAACTCGTTATCAGAGCGAGGAAATAAAAGTGTAAAAAAATTCATTTACCAGAATGGGAATCGAATCCACAACCGTCGCGTTTACAGTCGCACGCTTGGTCCCCTGTAGTAATTTATACGTATATTTATTTATATTTATATATATTTTATTTATTTATAGACAAAATAAATGTATCGCAAGTGTGTACTTCAGGTTCAATCGACGAACAAAAGTTAAGTTAACTGAGGTTTAAATAACATGATTACCTCAGTCAGTAATTTCAATGGAAGCCTTCGTTAACTGAATGCGGCTTATTATTTTGTACTGTCTATTGTTTAATTGGAAGATTCTACACATAGAACTTGCAAAGAAGTTATGTTTATAATGAAATTTCATATATATTAATAGATGGGAGTAATAGATTTGACTTCCGGTCAATGTTATTTATTAAGGCCATCGTTGTTATCTCGGAGCTAGGATGAAAGTAAAAAACAGATTATCTTAGCGGGTTCTCTTTCTGTTAAACAAAGTGTGTACCAAAAAAAAAATTAAAAAAGAAATCTTACATTGTGAACGGAGTGTCTTAACACTAGGTTCCCACCGCTTATTCTGCTATATGGGAAAATGGTGAACCTGCTTTAGATTTACATATTCCGTCACAGTCACAGTTGACACGTAACTAATTTTATGCGACGATTATAAGTTGAAAACCTACTCGACGGGACTATTTATATGGAGTTGAGTAAAAATAAAATATATAACAAAGCAAAGTCTCTCCTGTCTTATTTATAATTAAGTTATAAGTAAATATATATTTATAAGTAGGCTCCGGAAATATATTACTTATTTAGAAAAATACTTATTTAAAATGTTTAAAAATCCGTAAATATATTATTTTGCTCCTATATGTTCAGATAGAAAGCTAGTGACCTAAACGCTCTGTATTTTTTCAACACGTCAAAATATATACAACTTAAAAAACTAAAGTAATTGTTTTTAGATATAACAACTCCAATACAACCTTATTCCCCATTCAAAAGAAAAAATCCATTAATAAAATGGAAATTCCAAGAACGACAATTACTGTCGTATCGTTTCATACATAAATAATATTGATATACGATCAAAATCTGAATCAGAAACGGAAAAATCATTTAAAAGTCATTATAGAGCTTTAAAGTTTATCAAATCGCGTGTCACATGAAAAGATAAACCTTTTACGATAAAACTAACCATATTTCATAAGCCTAGTGGGTGCTGAAAGGTGACAACAGGATTAATTTAATTATGTGAAAAATGATTTTAGGTACATTATTTATTAATAAATATTTTATTTGTGGGGAGGGAACCTAGGGACCTAGGGTTAGGATCTTTCCATTTCCCGTTAGATATTTCCGTTTCCCACTTTCCACCGAATGCTGTAGGCATTGCTTTGAATGGCGAAACTCAACGCCGCGCTTTGAATCTTACCAGAGGGAAAAAAATGAAATTATTCATTTTTTTATTTCCTCGAATTGCCAGTGACACTGTCGCAATTACAGTTATAAAATTAATGTATTAATTTTGGACCTTGAAATAAAATACATTTAAAATTATTACACTTTTAGTAATTTTAAATGTATTTTATTTCAAGGTCCAACGATTTCCAAATGAAATAAATCGGTACTAATAAAGAACCTAATAACGTATTCCAATACCAATTCAATTTAACAGCTTTACTTATAAATTAGTTCATTATAAAGCAATTACATTTATATACGTATATATATATATATATTTAGCATCTCGTCCCGCATACAGCAGGCTAGGGAAAGGGAACTTAGTGTTAAGACACTCCATTCCCCATTTTCACACCAGAGCAAAGAAATGCAAACATTAAACATTTCCTTTCCTGGAGTGGAAATCAAACCCACAACCAGTAGCGTTTACAGTCACACTTTGTTCCACTGCGCCACGACCCTCATATTATAAACATATGTATGTACATATAAATTTTCAATTCAAATTCCAGATATATATCATCAAATTGCTCCAACCAAAATGTCCCTATGATAGCGGTATAAGCACACGTGCCCAGTAATTGCACGACGTGATTGTAGGACTATTATACGAACAATAGATTTGATTTCCCTTTAAACGGGGTTATTTTGATGACTCAAGTAGTATTGAAGATATTGTATTGTCGAATAAAAGTTTTATATTATAATAGAATTGAACCTGCTTCCATTGAATTGGACTTTTATATACTTGAGAAGCCTTCATGGTGTAGTGGCATAGCGTTTTATTGTAAATGCAATGGTAGTGGGTTACGTTTCCTCTGCCTATCCTACTATATGTAGAAGACAGTGTGGAATTAAAAAAAAGATTTAATATGTAAATAATAGTTTTAAAATGTTATAGGGACCCAAGTTAAGGTTAACTTGGGTCCCTATAACATTTTTAAACCGGTCTTATTGATAGGTATCAATAGGGTTAAGCAACGTTTACTCTACCGTGCGTCAACACTTCAGTGTCTCTAACGTTAGTGATTATTATTACAATGACGATTAAGATCATCATGGCGTTCAGAAACAGCGTCTGATTGTAAAGGCTGTGAAGTAATAGTTGGAATAGAAGCCTAGTTTCCTATCATATATATAATAGTCATGGATTCGATTCCCAATCGAGGGAATATTTTTTGTTCATTTTCCTTAATACGTACAACAGATATTGACCTAAAATTCTGGTAAAAAACATATAATAAATGTCTATAAAATATATATAAAAACCATACTTAGAACGAAATTAAATATGAGGCCAAAAAAACTTTACAACAATAGAATAATTTCAAACTCACAGACAAACTTTGTTTATACTTTAATTTACACTTGATACTAAATATTATTTTTGACTCAAACTCAAATAATTGAATTATTAATATTATATTGTTTGTTTACCTTTATTAAGTTGAAAACTTAAGGGTTTCTAAACGTTTTGGAAGACAATTAAATGTATTTGGGCAAATCGGATTAATACAAATTTTAAATTACTGTACAATATTCTATTTTGAATTTTGAACGTGTTTTCAAAATTTAATTTTATTTAGACGAGCTTGCAATTTCGTTTGGGGGAACTATGAACACATGAAACGCCATGAGCCCCCCTAGAACTTTTTATTGGTCAGGGACCACTTTTATAAAATTCTTGTTAGCAGGGACCACTTTGTAGGTATAATGAAAATAAATTAATAATTTTAATTTCAAAGTCAAAAATAAAAAAAAAATCTGACATTTTATATCATGGGGTGTGTGAATTTTTAAGTAAATATCAAAAATCAATGAATGTCAAAGTAATATACTTTGAAATATCAAAAATCATTGAATTTCTAAGTATATTAAATTTAAATGTCAAAATAGTTAATGTTTTACTGAGGAAACAGCTTAACTGTAGGCAGACTGCCCAAACACCAAAATTTTAAATCATCCGTGGACCATATTTTAGCTGCTGCGGATTACTACCACGGACCACTGGTTGGGAACCGATGCTCTAGAGCATTTCAGGAAACCCTCTCTTTTCTTCGAGAGGGCAAAATATAGACGCTCGTTGCACCAGTTAAATATAGATACTAATTATGTCAACTGACTAACAGAAGCCCCTGACCACGGACTACTACAATGTGTTCGAAACGTCGGATTAAGATTCGAATAATCCGATTAAAGAGTTTTATTTAAAATGTAAATAATCGTGAAAATCCTAGATCTTATTAAAACCTCTCTCACTACTCTCCTATATTCCTACAAATTTTTATTTTCAACGTTGCATTAGCCTGTGTGTTGTCTCTCACGTTTTCCTTCAGCTTCACGCTCTATCCCGCACATTGCAGGTAAGCCAGAGTTTAACCTAGTGTTGAGACACTCCGTTCCCTGTTTATTTTTGTTTTTATTTTTACATATGACTCCAATGAGAATATTATAAGTTATGACAAAAATGTACAGACTATAAAATGTGTAAAAATAAATAAATTTTAAAAAATAAATCTGCTTCACGCTGTATCCCGCACACAGCAGGGTAGGCAGAGGGAACTTAGTGTAAGACACTCCGTTGTTCCCCACTTTCTGCCGAATTCTGGAGGCATTGCATGTTAAGTGGCTGACCTCAACGCCGCGCTTTGCCTGGACACCAAAGCGAAGAAATGGAAATATAAATTTAAGTAAATATTTCATCCTCTCGAGTGGGGATCGAACCCACAACCAGTCGGTTTTACAGTCACACTTTGTGCCGCTGCGCCACGACTGGCCTCAAAATGTGTACTAAACAAATATTCCGGTTATTTAACCAATCGGTGTACACGGTTGACTTTCATCGATAAATACCAATGAATTCATCCGTATCATCTATATTTCGACAGCAACCGACGACTGACTTGTTAATATTTAACTATTTTTTTTATTTTTATTCAACTAACTTAATGTTAATATTTATACCAAACTTTTATATTTAATTGAGGTCAAATCATATTATTGTCAACGCGACAGTTGTGAGTTCAATTTCTACTCGATTAAATTAAATATTTAATGTTTTTTTTTTTTATTTAAGTGAAAGTGAAAGAAAATGAAGTATCGTAATGGTAATGAAGTGTCTTTTAACTAGGTTCCCTATGAATACAGCGTGAAGCAAAAAAAAATTGAAGTTCTTAATTTTTTTCTTGATTTTTTTAAATATCTGAAAAACTCTATTAGATAACGGTCTGGCAAAAGAAATTCGGTTGAAAAGAGAAGAAAAGAGTGTCTTACTACATTCTCTTTACACAGCCATATGTGGGTTGAATTGTGAATTAAAAAAAACAATATAAATAATATAATATAAATTTTATTTTATTTAACTGTATTAGTTCGAAGTATTTATTGTGACAAAATTTTTTTTTTCATATAATATATGAAAATAATTCTTTAATACTACCTGTTATAAGCTAGTACGATAATATTTACTTTAAAATGCAGACCGAAGGACTTCTAGCATTCTGAACCAAATACAATTTGTGTTTACACAAATAATGTTTATGTGACTTTCGCTTCGACATTTGCTGTTTATTCAATAACTATATTACGTGACTATGTTTGTGATGTCCGTCGATCAATAAGCAAAGGGAATTATATATAATTATGGAATTCACAAGTTCCTTTCCTGATTGAGGTAAGTGTGGAATAACACTTTAAAAAAATAGTAAAAAGGTTTTTTTTTGGTAAGTAAGACTTAATATTAGAACAATGTTTACAATCTAATGCACACACCATTATTTATTCAAGGGGGCTTTAGTAAAGTAGTTTGAGTAACATAAGTAAAAAATAACGAAATTAGTATAAAGTTATGTCAGAGTTGAACCAATTTTTCTTATAATATACTAAACATAATAAATATATGTATTAAATATTAGAGGCCGTTGTAGCGGAGAGGCACAAGCGTGCAACTTATTAATTAGATTTCCAGGTTCCCTCTATCAACACCGTTATGTGGGGCATGGAAGATGAAGCTAAAAAAAGCTAAAGCTAAAGCCAGTTGTCAGTGCCAGTTATTGAGGAAGACTACATAAGATATATTACATTGCTTCGATGTTACCCACTGTTTGTTCAGAGTAACACTCACTCATAAGTTATTTCTTATTAAATCTAGTTTTATATATGATCAATTAATCATTTCCCCGAATAAAAATCGAACCAATATTCTCTACATATACAATTTGGCACCTACTTCCCCAGAATAGCGTTTGACTATTTTTTTTAGCTTCACGCTGTATCCTGCCCACAATGTGTAGGCTGAGGAAACCTAAAGTTAAGACACTCCGTTAACCACTTTCCGTTGAATTCTCGAGGCATTGCGTATTGAGTGAAACTCAACGCTGCACGTAACCTCGACACTAGAGCGAAGTAACGTAAATATACATTTAAGTAAATACTTCATTTCGTCGAGTGTTGATCAGGGAACCTTAACTAATTTTACTAATATATTTATAGCATTGACTCACTCTCCATATATAATTCACCACTAGTAACACACCTAAATACCAAAAAAGAACAGAAAAAAAAAACACACATAAGTCAACAGTAATATTATCACTCAATCGAGTCGTCGGTTTGCTCATCGATTATGGGAATCCACCGCGCCTCAGTCAACTTGTGTAGGTATAGGTACCTACCTCTACCTAGCTGTACCTAGCTGACACTCATTTAACTAATAGCACCGTATAAATATTGGTTGTGTTCGAATATTATGACATTTCTAATCAATTATATTGGAAATGGAAATGGAATTTTGTATGTATGTAGCTTGTGTGAGGTATGCTTAAATAGGTTATTATTTTTATTAATTGAACCATAGGTCACTTTGTTGTTTACCTGTCTGTCTATTTGTCTGTCAGTTCGTGTCTGACTGTCACAGAACAGTTTCGCACTAGTACATTTACTAGGTTCCCTCTGTCTAACTTGCTATGCGAGTCAAAGGTAAACCAGCTTGTTATAAGTTAAACAAATCAACAAATGAAAAAGCTGCATAAATTTCACAAAAAATATTAAACAAATTTTACAAAACATACACGTTGCAATTAAAAAATATAAAATGAAAATCATTATTTCATTTTAAGAACGACACGTAAAGCAAATGAAACAAAAAACAAACCTAAGTAAGCGACTCCAATTTCCAATAACTATTGAAAAAGTGACATAAATAAATAATAAATAAAAAGGAAAATTTAAAACACACTCTCATTCAATAAAGAACGGAACACGATTTATGTAAGAGAAAAAATGACAAATCAATGTTTCATACAACATCGTTCGTGTATTACTTTAGTAGGTCTTTCTTCGCTTAGCAAATTTATTGGTTCACTTCGAAAAGATATTTTTCCCCTGTCACTGCAATCCGGCGCGTAATTTGAATTGTATGAATCTCGCCTTATATTTATATAACTAACGGTTTATTGAAAATTAATAGTTTTAACGTCACTATTATTTCTTTCTAGTAGTTCCTTTAAACTTTTTTTTTAAACGTTACTCTCGACTAAAAGCAATGTTAAAGCAATCTCTGTATTTGCTATGCAGTAAAATTACAAAAACATTATTTACATAATAAAATCGGTCATTTCAAGTTGGACTCATCCATCGACGGATTCGTACCAATTTCGTAATTGAAAGTCAACAGTAAGGGATAGCGCGCATTGGTGACTTTTGTCAGGGTGACAATAAATTTTTTGTCATTGTCATCTCACCATGCTTTTCGCGACTGCGCGCACTTGCGGTGACAGTGACGATTTTTTTTACATTTGGGCATCTTTAATTGATAAAATCGATCTCGAAAAGATGGTTGTCTGTGCACCTATATTAAGAAATAGAAAAAAAAGCAAACGTAGAAAGAATAATCGTTTAGGGATTTGTCATAGAGCTATGGCCTAAACTCAATTTCATCAATCAGTATGTCGTTGTCTATTTCATCTTAATGAAAACACACGTTTTGCCTTGGTAATGAACTTGACGCCATTCTTCAAATTAAAATTCGGAGTTGCAATGTAACACGCTGCTGTTTCTTGTTTATGCGGAAGACGACTAGTGTGGAAACCGCAAGGGGGAGGAGACACGAAGTGACATTAAGTTTCTAATGCGCGCACGGGCATACAAATCTATGGACGCGGTGACAGTTGCGTCACGGGCGTGTTGCCATCCTCCGCGGACAAAAAGTCACCCAATTGTCACGTATCCGAATGCGCGCACCTTCATTAAGGGTGATGTACACGGTGACAGTGACGCAACAGTCACGGTGACAAAAATCACTAGTGCGCGCTATCCCTAATGTGACGTATACAAGTTGACAAACTTAAATCTGCGAACGTATGTACTCATAATGTATGAATTTAACAACAAACATAAATTTGTAATGTATGAAATTAACTACAATTATAAATTTTCATTTTTCGAACTTTTTTCATCTTTATTGTAAGATTTATCGTCATATAGTGTTCAGAAAAAAGTTTTAGCATTCGAAACTACAGATTGACGGACAAAAAGGTGATCCTATAAGGATTTTCTTTTCTTTTGAAGAACCCTTGAAAAGCTCAATTTCGTAAAAGACATTGCATCATTTAAATGCATTTAGTATGAGAAATGCAAATTTCTAATTAATTAAGTTGCAACTTTGATATTTGCATAAGGATTAGTATTATATATTTAGCTACAACCTTCATGTCTATTGAGGAACTCAGGGAAAAAGATTTTATTAAAATTAGTTCATATTGTCTGATAAACTATTTTGTTTCTTCCGCCTCTACTTAAGAAACTCCCCATTTAAGTAGTTTGCATAAGCAATATTCTATTTAATCTTTAGTTTACATTTCACCTCAAAATGTTGAAAATACCTTTAGTGAGTTACGTTTAGTAAGAAACAAACGGAAATGATGAGGAACCCTTCTGTTTCCCAACGCCTTAATGGGAACAGAGTGTCTTAATAGGTCTCAAAGGTTCCCTCTGCATACACTACAATGCACGGGATACATTGTGAACCTAAAAAAAAACACTATACAATTTACCAACTTCACTATGCAATTATACCGCTACAAAAGGATTAATTAAATAAATTTGAACGCTGCACCACCACTTATTACAGAATATATTTACTGTCATAGAAGGGTTTTTAAGCATATTATTATATCGTAACTAATTAGCGATCGTTTGAATGAAACTATTCATAAATTATAGACAGAAAAAGTCAAAGGCTTTACAAACAATATGATATGAAACATATTTTTAATTAAGTCTTTGGAGTTGTGGCAGAATATTTAACTATATTATAAATGTACGCGATGGTTCTGGATGTTAATACTAAAATTATAAAATGCAAGCAAAATTGGGATCGAAAGTAACTTAAAGGGCTTAACATTAGGTTCCCAAGTTTCCTCTGCTGATAACAAAGAAAATATTAAGTAAATAAAGATATTAGCTTTCACTCCCAACTTTGCCCCCGTATTGAAATGGAAATACCTAACTCAGAGCTTTATATGCTTGGGTACAATGTATTATTTCGAAACGATTACTGTAATAGGATTATTCACTTTGATAAATGATCTTCTATCTATCCTACACTTAAATATGTTTCTATTCAAAGAAACTTCTGCTATTAATATGGTTACAAAATAATATTTATTTAATTGATGCTCAATTTTTACTTGATTTTTTAATTATAAATTATAATTAAAATAAATTAAAAAATAAAAAGTATATTTATTGAAAACATTCATAATTATACATTTAATGGTCTGCTGACTAAAGTAAACTACCTAAATAAGTATGAACTGTGTTTTAAAGAATAAACTTGTTTTACAAGAAGGCATTTTTTTTACATTCACAATTTTATTCTGGGAGTTTATTGATAGCGAACTGCACTTCTCATAAAAGACAGAGCAGCTATTACACTTATTTAGTGCCCTTCTTAGTGTCGAACACTACAAATAATGGAGTGATTTATTTCTCACTACAGGAAGTACTTCGAAAGCACTACTTTTTACTCATTCTCATTCTATATAGTCGATCATCGATCCACGTGATAGTGACAGTTTTACAAGATCCAATAGCGAGAGTAGAAATGTTAGTAGTATCCATTGAGCGGTTCAGAGCCCGTAAAATATCGCCTGCCCTATTAACATTGTCGGATGTAAAAATTAGCAACTTTTACTTTTATATTAAAACTTTGTTTTTCTCTGATTGATTTTAACAAACCACGATCGTATAAAAAATTATAAACATTTTAACCTTTTACGGTCTTTGCTGTAAAAGTTGCCGATTTTCACATCCGACGATGTTAATATACAACACGCGACATATTCTTAACAGTTGACCTTAAATCTAATTACTGATAGTAACTCAAGTACTAAGTTATTTATGAACTATTTTTACATCATCAACATCGATATTAAAAAAAAACGTTTTCGTCGTCATTATACCGTCCATTTGAATATAACGATGAATTATTACCGATAGCTTTGTTATTTCTTTCTTTTGTCGTAACACCATTAAGAAACTCCTACACGCTATTTACATGTCTATTTAGTTAACAACAAGGCGTATAATCGTGTGTACACTCAAATGAAATACTGCCTTCAGATTGGTTAGGAAAAGGTTGTTCCTATTGTCATATGGACTTATATAGTGTACTTTCAGGTTACGACGAGGTTATTATAGGTTTTTTTTACATATTGATATGAATTGTGTACGGCAAGTACGTTTGTGGACACTTCCATTCCATCATTCCATTTCCAGACTGTACAAATTTATGGATATAATTTTGTGTAATAAACTTTTCACCGGAAACGAAAGTAATTAATACATAATAATTATTCCGAGAGTGTTTCGAACCCACAACTATCAGGTCATCGCTATTTTACAATACTGTCCTACTGCGCCATAAGGTTAATAAATCATAACATAATAATAGAACTAGATGTAAACGATAAACGCCAAAGTAGCACATTTGGCAAATGTCTGAATTTACGTAGACGGGTAATTTCGACTTTTCTTTCGTAGAATTTATTATTACTATTATGGATATTATTCAGACTAGATAGACAATGCGTGGCGTTATGATCCACCACGTAAGTCTATTAAATAAACTAAAAGACAATTTATATATTTTTTTGTATTTTACGTAAAAATACAAAAAAAAATAAACATAAAAATGTCCACTTATACACACTAATGTCAACAATAAATTCAAGGGTGAAAATTAATCATACTTTCACGCTCTTCGACGACGCCGATAGTATCGGGGCGGTGCCGTAATAAAATAACTAATGTGTGCTATTGCGTGGAACTGCTGCTTATATGCCTAATGTTACTAAATGATTTCTCACTTCAGTAAAGCAGTGTTTTAATTGACGTTGGTAGTGAGTTCGATACTGTGTTTGAGCTATTTGACGATGCAGGGTAGGCAGAGGAAACTTGATAAGACACTCCGTCGCGCGTGGCGACGTCGCGATTTTTAGTTAATGAAAATAATCAATTCCATTGATCATGATTGAGTTCTAGAACAGATATTATAATATTTTTGTATAGGTATTCGTATATTCCTTTTCATTTTGTTTTAAAATTATAAAATTTTCAACATCTTTTTACTTTTTTTTTATTTATAAAAGATTGAGATTTTTCGTGACATGTGACATGACTTGTAGGCATCGTATTCGTCAGAGACGAAAAAAGATGAACGCTGTGGAGACGCGATCTCTTCGTAGGATATGCGGAGTCAGCTTAGCTGATCGAATCTGCAATAAAGAGATACACAGAATGGCAGGTACAAGCGACGATGTTACGGTGAGAATGAAGAAGAACGTGATCAACTGGTTTGAGCACGCCGAACGAATTAGTAAGAGAGGTAGGGGAAGACCTCGGTTGTCGGACCTACAAAGTAAAATGCATGAGGACATTCCGAAGGGCATGTATGAAGAGGTTGGTGACAGTGGACGAGGCGAAAGAGGTATGCAAGGACCGTAACGTTTAGCTCTCCGTTCTCTACTACTCAGTAAGGATACAGCGTGAAGCTAGTATTACAAATCAAATTAAATAAAAAAAAATATGTAAAGAAACATAATAATATAATATGAAATAATAAAATTTTATTATCAATGGGTAAGTGTTATTCATGTTTTTATCAAATGATTATTGAACACTATTGAAAAATATGTAAGACAAAAATATCACAGTTCTGGTGATATATTTGTCTGTAGAACTAGAAAAAACGTCTCAGCTATAATTCGTCGAACACCGTAACCTAGCAAGTCGAGATCTTAATGTTAATATGATAAAATATTTTCATAGAAACTTTTATACTTAGGAAGAAATTTGATATTTTTTATGTTTAGTTTGGGTAAAGCCGTATTAAAGAACAAAAAAACTTTTATACAGTTTCGCCCCCTACCACGAGTATAACAGGAGAGGCCTAGTATCAAGACCGAATTCCGCTTTCTATCCAAATTCGAAACATTACGTATTGGTTGGCGTAACTAAACGCCATCGTAATTTATTAAGATTTTGCCGTCACTAAAGCTAAATATAAAAATAACAAATAGTACCACTCCCTAGAATAAAATACTCTTCGTATACTACGAAAAAACTTTAATATAGCAATGACCTTAAGCTTTTATGCAAACAACGCAAGGTAGTTCTAATAAAAGTGGCAATCTTGGCCTCCCTTTACGGGGTCTCATTGTTGACAGCGGCTGACTTCACCAAGGTTAATGTATTGTAATCGAGTCCTTGAACTTCATACCATTTTGGTGGCAGTTCGTCAGAATCATTTGCATATTAAATTGAGTCGTAGTCAAAAAAGGAAAAGATATAAACACCAGAACTTACAGCCAGTTGGAGCTGGTTGTAGGAACTAAAGTGGTAGCACTACTTTCTAAAATAAATAAATCAGCTTCACGCTGTATCCCGCACAAAGCACCCTGCTTTGTGGAGGCAGAGGGAACCTGGTGTTAGGACACTACGCTCCCAACTTTCTGCCGAATTCTGGAGGCATTGTGTATTGAGTGAACAGAACAGAACTCAACGCCGCCTTTTGCTGAACTCGACACCAGAGCGAAGATATTGAAATATACATTTAAGTAAATGCGCTACGACTGGCCTCATATATATTTTCTAAGGTAAAATAATATGTTTTTGCAGTTTTTTTTATTTATTATAATATTAGTTTTAAGCTGTCGTAGTGGGATCGTCTATCCATTAATGCAATAGTTATGGATTGGAATCCCATCAGCAATAAACTACTTTCATTTCCTAGACTACATAAAGTTCCCCACTGAGTCACGCCATTCAATAGACCATGTCTGGATTCCATATCGAGCGGAGAGTGGCAAACGGAGTGTATCAACACTGAGTCTCTACCAATGTACAATTCAGGATAAGACGTGATGTTGAAAAAAAAATTGCATCGTCTCTTCACTTTATTTACTTTAAGTAATACTTATCAAATGAAAAGGTGGGATATTTATTATAAACCACTGTTTCTCGATAAAGAATGACTTCCACTGCGAGCGGAGCGGGCCTATCAAGGTCTACATTCTATTTCCTATATAAAAAAATAACTAAGCCAATACAGACTTAACATATTCCTTAACAATAAATAGTAAAACAAAAAAATTAAGTAAAATTATCATCTAAAATTATGTAAAATCTTGAACTACGTCCTTTTAATTACGACTGTTTAGTTAGTTTAATACGCACGATCTCTAAAATGATTTTAGTATGCACTAAAGTTAGAACTAGTCAAGCTAATCCTAGGATTGCTTTGTGCATCGCTTAATATCCGCTTCTAATATTCAATGAGATGAATTACATTTGTATGTATATAGTAAACGTATTATTTGTATAGCAGTTATATTAAGGAAAGGTGGTTCTAATGCTACTGTATGTTTGTTTGTCGTTATTTAGTTCCTTTATTAGGAGGATATTAATTATTAAATTAAGGTGCTTTTCAGACATGTCTCTTTTGGAAAAAATCAGTTGCGTAAAGTTTAGTATTCGATATCCAGAAAAATATCAAAATCGTTTGTTAATTTTTTTCAAAAATAGTTAAATATTTGAATTTGAAGAATAATGTTTTTATTTTGAGGCCAGTCGTGGCGCAGCGGCACAAAGTGTGATTGTAAATCGACTGGTTGTGGGTTCGATCCCCATTCGAGGAAATGAAATATTTACTTAAATTTATATTTCCATTTCTTCGCTCTGGTGTCGAGGCATAGCGCGGCGTTGAGTTCTGCCACTCAACACGCAATGCCTCCAGAATTCGGCAGAAAGTGGGGAACGGAGTGTCTTAACACTAGGTTTCCTCTGCCTACCCTGCTGTGTGCGGGATACAACGTGAAGCTGATTTTATGCTTTTATTTTCTCTAAATAATGTGCAGTCAGAAAGCCTTATCTAAAGAAAATCGAAAATAAAGAAAGAAATTAAGAAATAAAACACGCTGAGACTTAAAACAAAGAATATCCATTTTTTATATAATTTACACAAAAAATACTTTTCCACCATCACATATAAAACAATTTCAATAACCTCTATATTCTGAGCTAAGCTCATAACCTCGTAGTTTCCATTGTAGGTTGTAACAATGCTAAGTTTATTCCGTAGTCTAACTCTACGTAGAATATGAAAGGGATCGGTGTCTAATTAACCGCAAGCGAGATCTGACAGGGAATGAAAGCATCGCCACAATTCTTGTTCATATACAGATATATACTGTGAATATATATATATATAATACTATATACAGTCTTGCATTTAGTGAATAATTAAATGGAGAACGGAGTGTTTTAACTGTAGGTTTGCTCTGTTTAACCTGCTGTGCGCGGGATATAGCGTGAAGTGGATTTATTTTTTTATTTATTTAATATTGAAACTAATATTTGAATTTAGATTTTTTTGTAGTTTTTGTAAGATAATGTTTTATTACATCAATGTTTTGTAGAAAATTATACAAGTACGTTTCGTCTTCCTTTAAACAGCATAGTTGTGGGTTCGATCTCCAGTCGGGAGAATGTTATATTTATTTTTTTTTTACTCTTTTTTTAACACAAAGTGTAAGTTCCACCACTCAACTTGTAATCTCCAGAGTATTGACATGAGGTTTTTGCTGCTTATAATGTTTATGTGGCAACGTAAAAAAAATGGAAAACACTAAAGTAGTTATATAAAAATATAAAATGCTTGGACAATATTTAAAGATAGCACATTAAATTTAAAGGATTTAAGTAATATTAAAAAAATACCGCCAACCGCCCGAACGCCCACCGAGAGTTCTGTACCAATTTCAATTACAATTTCATTCATTTTCATGTACAACTTATAAAAGTTGATAAATTAAAGTTTACCAACGTCACTTATTTCGTATGGTTTTTTACACCTACATACTTTTATATATACATTTGCATATTTGAAGCTTTTCCATTATTTGTTCTACATTATCTCACTTCTTGTCATTCATAATTATAAATCTACAGAAAATACCGTATACATTTTTGATCACGTATACCGATTCTAACAAGAATATCAGAACACTATACTCAACTCGACACGTAAAGCTTCCAGAATTGTAAATTATCAAGACAATTAGATAAACCATGTAATATGCTAAAGAGATGTATCTAAGACGTGCTAATTAGAGTTGCACCTTACACGATTCGTGGAACGTACGTAGTGCGGCTGACGGCGGTACCTACTCGTACATCTCGTGCAGATAACAAGGAATTGTATTGAAGTGAATATTAATTTGCATGGCTTGGGAATATATTTTTAATGTAGAATTTCTTTTTTTCGTGTAGGGTAAAGATATTTAGTGATAAGATACTCCGCCTCACATGTTCCGCCTATATTTCGAGACATTGATTGTTAAGTGGTGGGACTTAACGCTACAATTTGCCTTATTGCGAAATTGGAAAATAAAAATAATTAATTTCTCCGAGTGAGAATTGAATCTTTTTTTTTCAAATTTGTTTAACTTCTTTTTTATTAAAGCTAATAAAATATTTTAAGTATAGGTAAATAGAAACAATATTTAACCTAAAACACAAATGTTGATGCAGAGGGAACAATAAGTTCCCTCTGCCTACTCTACTTTAATATATTTTTTACATACAAAAATATTTTTTTTAACTTCACGCTGTATCCTGCACATAGTAGGGTAGGAGAGAACTGCGAGAAACTGAGAACCTAGTGCTAAGACACTCCCCTCTCATCATCCCATTGCCAACTTGCCACTGAATTCTGGAGGCAGTGCGTGTTGAGTGACGGAACTCAACGCCGCATAAACATTCCAAAACATACTGCGAAAAAAGCTCATCAAATAAACAGACACGTGAAAAAAATCCCATATTTTCCCAAGGAAAACCCATAATAAATCTCCAATGGAATCTATTTAATAACATTATTCATAACATGACGTCTTTAGTAATTTAATACAACGGCGCCCGAGATCGCGAGGACGACGATCATTAGTGACGTAATAAAGTACAGTAATATTATTAAGAGAGGAGACGGAATCTGGAAAAGGCGTTCGCGTGATACGACTGGGATGGTCTAAAGTATAAGATGGAGAGATTGAAAAACTAATCGAGTGCAAGTTAGACTCGCTGACCAAGGGTTCCGTAGGTTTCAAGATGGTAGGTCAACGGGAAGTATAACTTATAAAAGATGATAAGCGCTGCTCCAAGCGACCGTAGACCTATTTGACATTCATTTAAACTTGATATTTCGATGCGATTTCAACTACAATAACATTTTTTTATTTAATTTCTGTATTTTTTACACATTTTCTATATTATAATAGTAACAAGGTAATTCAAATTAATCAAATAAATAAAACTTTAACTTTTATCCTTCATCTGTGCCAACGTAATATACATTATTATTTATTTTGGTTGCACAGACAAAAAAAAGGAATTATATAGCATAAGATCCTTTCACAAAATATACATAATTGATATATAAGAAAAAAAAAGAAAATATTGATATTTTTATAATATTAATAAATATTTCTCAACACTTGTGCCACACATCTGAGCTCAGGGTTGTCAAAGCTGAGAATTACACGTTTACACGCCAACACATTGGGGTTTATCTTGTTTAGTCAGACTTCCCTATCCTACGCCTCGACTTCACATATTTGATTACTACTGTACTTATAATACGAAAATGCATGATTTCTAATATTTATGTTAGTGCTTTTTGATTGCTGATAAAAGATATCAGTGTGTAAAATAAATTATATAGACGTTTTCGTACTTTAAATATTTTGAATTTATGATTTTTTTAGTTGTTCTGATTAGAGTTTTAAGTTTAATACCTTTTTCGTCGTCTTTCTTCGTCTACTATTAGAACTGTATGTTTGTCTGTCATATCCATATATATAAATAAATTGAAATGTCCATCTATGATTTCAAAGTAACTGTGTTTTACCGAAAACCAACCAAAACAGTGTGTGTAACCAACAATTGTAACATTTTGCATATATGTCTGTTTTTTCGTTGGTCCGGGGTAAAATCCGGAATAGATATATCGATTTCTAAAGGACTTTCACTGGAAGATAGAGAGGGTTGTAGTGTAACATATGGGCTTTTTTATCCCGGAATTTCCATAAAATCAATCAATTTACGCGGGAAAATCCATGTGTGCCGTGCGCACGTACTTCCCACCTTCGTAGACAGATATGAAATAATTAGACGAAAACAAATAAGCTTCACGCTGTATCCCGCACACAGCAAATGGAACCTAGTGTTAAGACACTCCGTTCTCCAGATTAATTAGACATTTTTTTCTATTAAATACTTTTTTTACTTTTTTTATTAACTTTTATGAGCATAATTAAATTAAATTCCAAAATACTTTAAAATAACTATTTATTAAATGTACAATAATACCAGTTTACAATACACTTAAATAATATTAAAGAAATATTCATAAATACTTCAAGCGAGTGAAGTTGCGCGGGGGTCGCTAATATATATTTATTATATTGCAGATACAAAGTTCCTTCTACTAGTGGACAAAAGAAATATCTACATAAATAAATACGCCTAAATTAAAAAGAGAGCAATATTAACTGAAGATGAGAAAAAGTCCAAATATAGACGGACGTTGACATTATTATTGAATTTTATTATATTTCATTTTATTAATCGACTTCTCTAAGAAAAGAAGGTCATCAATTCGTCTGTATTTTTTTATGTTTGTTACCTCAGAACTGTTGAAGTGAAATAAACAGGCTTAGTAATGAAGTCGATATGAAGCATATGTAACACTTTACTACATAAGGTTGTTGTAGCATTAGCTTGACACCGACTTCAAAATTATAAAATATTTTTTAAATTATTTTTGTTAACAAAATGAAAGTACATTTTACTTTATGTTAAGTAAATTCATTTTTTACTTTTTAGTTTATTATTTTAAGTTGTTTTTTTTTTCTGTTAAAAATTAATATATTTAATAAAGTTTCCTAGTAGTTATTACAATATAAGAATAATTAATATATGACGAAATATTTTGCTGTATCCGACATCACTCAAACTTAAAACAATATTTAGCAAAATGCTGAACCAATTTCTGTAGCATTTGAATAGGACCATCTCTAAAACGAGTACTGCCATACAAAACAAGAATCTTCAAAACCCTTTCATAATTGCCTAAACAGTTAATGCAAACACATACAAAAAACTTCAAAAAGTAAAATTGTAAAACTTCTTCTTTTTGAAGTCGGTTAAAAATAAAACCAAAAATCTAACTAAAATATCTATATTATATATATCACTGCATTTTCTCTATAACAACTGTGCCATGACGTCGTCATATTACCTCGATATTACTTCGAAATTTATATTCACTTTGCAGTGTTCATGCTAATTAATGTATAGCCCTCGGGCCTTAGGAGTCTAAGACTGGTATTCATTATTGAAATAATGTTAACCAAAATATTATGCTATATTAAACATTTTATATAATATAATATAATATTTATTCAAAATGTGAATAATTTTAAAAACAAAGACTGTTCTGAGCTGGATACTTGGAGAAGAAACGATGGAAGGACGATGGAAAAATGGTAAAAATGTTGCATGATGTAAGAATGAGTGGTAAAATAGAAAAGTCTTCTTTTTTCGCTTTGACTATTCACTCTATTCATTTTTTAGCTTCACGCTGTATCCCACATATAACAGTGTAAGCATAGGGAATCTTTGAACTCAATTTTAAGACACTTCATTCCTATTAAGATTTCCGTTCTCCACGTTTTGGGGAATTATCAGGGCATGGCCATAGAACACTATGGCGGAACCCAACGAAATGCTATTGTTCCGTTACCAGAACGAGGACATCGATATATTAAAAATTTAATTCCTTGAGTGAGAATAGAACCCACAACTGCCCTGCTAACACATAGCCTTCGACAGCCTCTATTAATATATGATATACAAATATGTGAGCAAATTCACGATCGTTCTCCTTGCTCCTTTTTTCTTATAAAGCAATGACTGGCGCAAAACTGGCGTTTACACGTGTTGGTAGGCGAGGGTGTGATATCGGCAATTTTCTTACTAGAATGCGTTATTTTCATGATACGAAACTTAATAACTTTTGTTCCCAAATATTTCGATATATTGGAATGATTAGAATCTAGGACCTTTTTCTGTCTAGACATAATTATGGTAAAATTAGATAACGTTTGGTATTTCTTGAAATGTTTTTTTTGTAACAGTGCTCATCACTACGGTCTGTCTACCAGACACTGGTAACAAGACAGTACGTAGCGTAGAGTTGCGCCACGTAACACGCGAGTTTCTAGAAAATTGAGCGGTGCACGAGGAA
Source organism: Heliconius erato x Heliconius himera (assembly GCA_013421005.1). Classification (NCBI taxonomy): domain Eukaryota; kingdom Metazoa; phylum Arthropoda; class Insecta; order Lepidoptera; family Nymphalidae; genus Heliconius; species Heliconius erato x Heliconius himera. The sequence continues at coordinate 35,111 of JAATLQ010026862.1, forward strand.
CAGAGTGTCGTAAGAGGTCCTTTATGCTTGTCCTGCTGCATGCGGGATACAGCGTGAAGGTAATAAAAATCTATTATTATGTTGTAAGCATTTTATTAATAATTAATCTGCTAATTGGATTTTGTTGTCTGAAAAATATTTATTAATATTTATTTATTATGAATATACTTATGTATGTACGTACATATGTTTGTATGTACATTATATAGCACATTTCATTTTGTATTGGAACAAAATGCTTTTAAAAGATTTAATTCCACTGCATTTTAAAAATAAGCTAAGATAATGTAAATAGAGTTCTATTTTAATACCGACGCCGGTATAATTTATTTAAGAAAATCCGGCACTTATTGGATATAGAAGCTTTAGTCCAAATTAAGTCGATTAAATGCATCAATACGTTATTCGAATAGACTTTTGTGAACAAATAATGTTCTAATGTCTTATTTACTGTTAAGAAATTGATGAATCGATTAAAGATCGAATCGAAGGCCTTCAAAGTTTATATTGGAATGGAAAAATAATATTATTATTATTATTTTTCTGATGGGATAATTTAAAGTTACATACTTATTTAGAAAACGTATAAAAATTTGAACGTAGCGGGACTCGAACCCGCGCCTCCTGGAAACCGACCAGGCGCTCTGACCACTAAGCCATACGTTCAATTTTAATTTTAATTTAAAATTATTGTAAAGTTATTGTGCTTATCTTGTATATTTTTTAAATTAAATTTGTAATTCCGATTAAAAATATTGAGTATATTTTTTTATACAATATTATAAAAACGGCTTAACGTAGTATATATAAATAAAACATAACTTAGTGCAAGTTAATTTCTTCGCATAGTATGTATTATAATTAAAAATATATATTTATATTAAAATTATAAAGCTGAAATGTTCGTTTGGTTGACCGAGCTAATCTCAGGCACTGCTGATTCAAATGGAATGTTTTATGCTTATTTCCCTATAACTGTGCGGTACTATTGTGGTCAAACCCCGAATTTAGAACATCTCATGTGTCATATACAAATCTTATTATTGTCATATAACAATCTTCTCCATCCATCCATCCATCTCCATTTCCAGAATACGCGGACAAAATCGCATGTAAAAGCTAGTCCTACTAATAATATAAATATAATAGTTTGTGATGTTTGTTCCACATTCACGTAAAAAATACTGAACAGATTCAAATGAAACTTTACAATAATATAACTTACATATCAAAATAACATTTAATCCACAATTTATGTAAATATTTTGTATAATTAAATATCACAAAAAGCGGGCGAAGCCGCGTTTGGGTCGCTAGTTTATTAGAAAAATCTTCTATAATGTTATCACTTTTCTTGTAAGAAAATAATGCGCCGTTACATTCGACGGCTGCTATATTTTCTATCACATAAATCAGATGAGTCTATCTCTTTTTTTTCTTTATATAACGTCATTTTCTAAATGTTTAACGATAAATTCGAAACATCTTCTGTCTTTTATTTTTTGTGTTATTTTTATCTTACTTAGGTATTTGAGTCGCATATTTTTCTTTATAGTAGAAAAAAATCGCATTCGTTTATAGTTATACGTATATCTTTCAAATACAATAAAAAAACAGATTTAAATGCAGTTTTCACTACTCCAGGTAATGATTCTATGAATGATCTATATAAATATATATATATATATATATATATATATATATATATATATATATATATATATATA
>JAATLQ010026864.1:3969-94568 GCA_013421005.1 Heliconius erato x Heliconius himera
CTCTCTCTCTCTCTCTCTCTCTCTCTCTCTCTCTCTCTCTCTCTCTCTCTCTCTCTCTCTCTCTCTCTCTCTTTACCCAATATTTCGGTTATATTTCAAGGCATTGTATGTAGTGTAGGTAAATGCCTTGTTAGTTCCATTGTTTCCACACCTAGCAGGGTAGTAAAAGGGAACCTACGAACCTAGTATTAGGACACTCGGTTCCCATTAGGACAATTCCGTTTTCCACTTTCCCCGTAATTCTGGAGGCATGTCGTGTTAAGTGGCGGAACTTAGCGCCGCCTGGTTACTAAAGTGAGTAAATGAAAATGTTAAATATTCCATTACCTTGAGTGGGAATCGAGCCCACAACCTTTAGTATTTACAGTCGCACGTTGCCCTGCACCACGACTGGCCTGGTAAAAAAAAATTAAAACACCAAAACTGTCTGTAAAAACTATTAGGTTAATTGTAGAGCAATAACTGTAAAGAAGTAAATAATTAATTTCCAATTTGTCTTTAGGAAAAAAGCAAAAACTTAATTTAAAATTTAAGTCCAAATTAAGTTAAGAACAAATTATAAACAACTGGGAAGATTGATGTCTCTATTGGTTAGAAAGTTTAATCGATCACTTATAATGTAACTTAAAGAACACTTCTAATTAAAATATTTTTTCCACGGCAATTTTCTTCTTCGTTTCTTCGGACAATATAAGCCTAGTTAAACATTTTTTGCCTGTACTGTTAAAGCTTTATTGCTTTGTAGTATAATTTTTTTAATTTAAAAAAAATATGAGGTTTAATCTTTATTTGGGGAATGTATTATGTTAGGTTCTTACAAATTATGAAATTGGCGTTGATTATGGGAGGCACAAAAAGTCTATTATTTTTTATTATAATATATTTATTTAATAAACGTACAAAACATTGTTATCAATGCACTTTTGCCATTTCATCGGTAGTTCATTGATCTCTTTATTAAAAGACCATTCGGACAGGAATCGATAAAGTAGAATTGCAAGAAGTTATCCAAATTTTGTAAAAATATCTTAATAAATCAAGAAAAAAATTGGAGTGAGGTCCAGGGAGTACGGTGGATATCTTAGACATTCCAATTCAAGCTCTTCTAATTTGGTAGCCGTCTGTTAGGCATTGTGTGTCTAGCGCTGTCGTGGAACAGCAGTGCCGGTGAAAGATCGACCACACCCGGTTATGTAGCAGCTACCTTTTCCATCATGGCTTGCAATTCCTGACATTAGACGTCTGCCGTCTGGCGAGATATAAGAAAACTTTAATGAACGACCCTAGCACTAGTCACCCAAATGCTTACTAGTAAATTTTTTGGATCAATTTACGCTTGGGGCAGGGTTTGACTGGCTTGCCAGGGTCTAGCCATTGCGATGAGCGGTTTCGATTATCGTAGATCCACTTTTTATCACAGGTAATGATTCGATTTAAAAAACCCTTCATTATTTTACTGGTTAAGTAATGTATCGCAGCAGTCGATGCATCTGATTTTCTTCACTCAATTCGTGAGGTACCCGTCTTTCAAACTTGTTAATCTTCCCAATTTGTTTCAAGTGGATTAAAACAGTTTTTATCACTAACACCGCAGCCTGCGGTGCTGCTGCTGTGGGACGAAAACAGAAGTTAATAAAACAAAAAAATATGAAACACAAATACATGTGTAAAGAGCTGTATAAATTTGAAATTGGTTTTCATAAACAAGGAGGAGAAATTTATGATTACAGTGGCCAATACCACAAAACGCCAATTTCATATGTAAGGACCTAATATTTAATTTCCTCTGCTCTGGTCGAGTCCCCCATGTCTGTTTCAAAAATAAAGGAATAAAGTGATTTAACACTATTTTTCTTTACCTATCTTATGCCGCCGTGGCGCAGCAGCTGCAAAACTCAACTCGAAAAAAATATAACAACAAATAATTAAATACCAACTCCACAATTTAGTACATCTTGTTCAAGACATGCCTGTGGTTTAGTTCCAAGGCGTTTGCCATGAAAACGTTGACACTGCAGTGCCAGTATTGAGCATTAATGAAACTGCTTCATAGGTGGAGGACTTCGTACTGTACATTTTGAAAATAATATACAATTTTAATTATTAATATTTTAGTTCATTTCTTCGTTCTGGTATCGAGGCGAAGCGTGGCGTTGAGTTCCGCCACTCAACACGCAATACCTCCAGATTTCGCCTGAAAATGGGGAACAGATTGTCTTAACACTAGGTTTCCTCTGCCTACTCTGCTGTGTGCGGGATACAGCGTGAAGCTAAAAAAAATAAAAATAAAATTACATAACAGAAAGTAGAATTACATTACTAATTTAAAAAGACAAAAAAGCATGAGCAGAAGTTAGTTTTCTATGTGTTTTTTATACTTGATTTGCTAGAACACAGCCACCAGAGTATCAGGTTCTGAAAATATTATATTGATTAAATATTATATTTGGCAAAAAAAGACATACGAGTCAAATTAGGGGTCGATGATGTCCCTGATTGCTAATTTATCCCGTAATTTTTGGGTGAAAGTAAAACAAACATCCATTAAGAATGATTTCCTCATAAACTTTCATAGTTTAAAATATTAGTAGGATTAGCGAGATTGGCGATGAACTCTTGTACAGCACTCAAGAAGTGCGAGTTCGGATCCAGCTACGCTAAATTTTTAATATGACTTTTAAAACTATTGTATGCAAATATTTTCAATTTAAAAAATTAAGAAGATAAAAAAAATCGGTGATTTGAAACTTTAATATGAAATAAACAAAGCAGATATGTCTAATGCGTCGTTGGTTTGTAAAATAAATGTACTTTTATTCAGAGCGCACCAAAAGTAAAAATATTGTATGTGTATACATGTATTTACATGTACAAAGTGTGACTGTAAAACTAACTGGTTGTGGGTTCGATTTACTGAAATTTATATTTTCATTTCTTCGCTCTGGTCTCGAGGCAAAGCTGAAAAAAATGTACTTTATTGAACGTACATATCTAAAATGTACGAATTCAAAACAATACAAATTTTAAGTTCTACACAATAATAAAAATAGTTTTGCTACGGTGACTATAAGAAACGTAATAATCAATGTTTCAATTTTGCCGTATGCTATTTATGTTTTACTTGAAATATTCATGGAAATTATAAATTAAACTGTTAAAAACTCAAAAGGAGGTTTCCTTCCATTTTACGATATTAATATAAGAACTTACTTGTACATGAAGTTCAATCATAATTATATGAGCAGTTTCATTCGAATTATTACAAATCGTAGCTGTTTACTTTAACGTAGCTGTTAACTTCACTAAAAGGAGGAGTTTATTATTTCTACTGTATTTTTATTGAATCGAAATGGTGATTTCCACATTACTAAAGTTACCATACTATAGAGAAAACAAGAATTTAATTATTTAATCAATAAATCAAAACAACATCAACACAACTATCTAACTAACTGCACGGATAGTTAATTTATTACAAAATTTATCTATTATGTTAATTTTATTATTTATTTAACAAATAAATATGATGCACATAAAGACTTATACCAAATATAAAATAAATGTAATGTAATAATTCGAAGCCTATAACAGCACGATCTTTTATGATCGAATTTCTTATAAAGGCAAAATATGTGTAGGGGCGATACATATTGTGGATCCAATTGAACTTTGACCAATATTACAATATTGAATATTGCTTGACGTCGTGAATTCTGACCCGAACTGAGCTAACTTAAACAAGTGTAACAAGTACCTTTAGAAAGATCACACACAAAAGTCCCTGAGGGTTCAATAAAGACAGTTGTAGCCGTGGTCTGGTAGGAATTCACGGTGTAGGGGCGGGGAGGTGTCCTTGCCCATTCTTCCTTTTATTATAACTAGCACGCCGTTATAGTACAGAGGAAGATAGGATATGCTTTTGGCTTTTTTCGGAGCTTCGAGCTATGATACAGTAATATTGCCGAGTTTCAGTTATTTAGATGCACATCTGATGGCATTATATAAATCCCTTGTGTTTATTTGTTTATTTATTTATTAGATCCACTAGTGATGATAACATTACACAGTGACAAAGAAAAGAAATATAAAAATGTAACTTTCCTAACACTGTTACCTCTGAATCTCTAAAAGATTGTAATGTCCACATTATATAGTGCAAGATTATCAAATGTAGGAACATTAAATATAGGAACATCAAAAGGAACATCGAAGATGTGGTGATCCTGATGAGAAACTGTAAGTGCCGAGCCAAGCTTTTATAGATATCGACATACTTAACTTTGCAAAGTTTATTCAGCGTGGTCTTCTATTTATGTACAAAAATTTAAAGTCTTAATGTAACTGATGAGAACCCTAAGACCTCGGCTAAGTCTAACGTTCTTTACTGCTATATGTTTATTAATATTGTTAAATTTCAAGTAACTTGGCCGTTGACTTGTATACAATCATGTAGTTAGTGTTTAAAGAAAATATGTATAATATAACCTACATAATTTATTTATTTAAAAATGACAATATATATTTGGGAATGACAATATTTATTTATAATGGGAATAGAGTATCTTAACACTCGGTCCCCAAGTTCTTACTGCCAACCCTGTAATGTGCGGGATACAACGTGAAGCTAGGTTTTATCATTTCCCTGAGTATAGATCGTGTTTACAGTCTGACATTGCTTCACTGCACCACGATGGCTTTCATCTATCTATACATAGTAGGTATATATACTAAATGGCCACACGGTCGTCCCAATATATCACTAAACAATAAAAGCTATAAATTTTGCAAGGCAATATTTTTCGTAACGTGACAGGAAGAAGTTTTGTTACTGGGAATACACGTTTAAAGGGTGAATTTTCAGCTGTTATCATAAGATTTAAGAATATTTAAAATTATTTTGAATACACATAAAGGGAAAATGATCTAATGTAACCTACATAATTTATTTATTTCATTTCTTTGCTCTGGTGTCGAGACAAAGCGCGGCGTTGAGTTCGGCCACTCAACACGCAATACCTCCAGAACTATCCTACCCTACCCTGATGTGTGCAGGATACAGCGTGAAGCTGACTTTTTTTTATTATTCGTTGCAAGACGATATCTTCACACCATATCCATATATAGCAGACTAGGCAGAGGAAACTTGGGAATTTGGGAAACTAAATACTAATGGCGAATATACTTTTGTTAAATTCAATTAGAACAACATAAGGGCATATTATATACATTAAAACACTTTGAATAAATGATTAATTCCGTAATATACAAGACTTACCCTTACGACTTGATACCAGAGTCAAGAAATGAAAATATAAATATTTTGTCTCTAATCTCTCTATCTAAGTGGGGATCTCTCTATCTAAGTGGGGATCGAACCCACAACCAGTCGCGTTTACAGCTAAACTTTTTGCCTCTGCGCCACGACCAGCCTCCATATTTATGGTAACATAACAGTTGTTCACTGTTTCCTCATTGGACTGAAGCGTCATCGCTTTTCTCTATTTCAAACACAGAGCTATGTTTAATATGTTTTGTTTCTTGGTCACTAGTATATATCATACAGAACTTTTTGAGGGTATATATTTTGTGGATTCGATTCCCACTCGAGAAAATTAAATATTTAATATTTTAATTTCTTCGCTTTGGTATCGAAGCAAAGCGCGGGGTTGAGTTCCGCCACTTAATACACAATGCCTCAGACTTTGTTTGTTTGTTGTGAAAAGTATCTATGTAATGTTGTTGTAGCGATTAAATACTTACCGAATAGATCGATCGATCTTTTGTTCGGAAACACACGCATCGCCTCGAAAAAAATATGTATATATCTGTCTTGAGGGCGCTTCCGACATATTATTTTTCTAGGGTTAAAAACTTGTTAACAAAAAAATGAGTTTGAAGTTACTCCATTGTCTATTTTATATTTTTCTCCTTTTCTCTTTTTATTATATTTTAAAGTAGCTGATTTATTTCTATTACTATAGTAATTTTAGTTTAAAATTTAATAGTGAAACGTCTTAACCACTCCAGCTGCCGTTTAGCTTTTTACGTTGGGTCAAGAACCGGACGCGGTTGTTCCTTGAGACTGTGCATTGTTAGGTTTATACGGTTTTGTTGACGGATTTGTACTATGTACTGAAGTGAAAATAAAATATTTTATGTTTCTTTAAACTGTGTGATGTCTTATACTAAGTTATAAAATATGATAAAGTATAACACAAATTTATTATTATTTGTATATGGATTAAAATGTATTATTATTGATTTTATTAGTAAAGAACATATATACACCAAATGTCTAAAAAACTTACTTTTTTGTAGTCAACATATCTAAATAAATTGAAATATGATATTTTATAAATACTCGAGGCACGGATTCATTTCCAGTATTTTTTTTTGTTACATATTTCCTACAATATTTATTTATTTCCTTAGAGTGGCACGTGACACTTTAAAAATGTTCAAAATAACACTAATATTTACGCCAACGCGTATTAATATACCAATAAATCTTATAATAATACACGTTGGCGTTGCCATAACAACCTGCCATAGCACTTTATCAACATAAAATGTTTAAGTATTGTCAAATGTATGGTATGGTGTGTTTAATATTTTATTTATTAATTTAATGTATTTTTTATTAAAATTATAAATATATTACGTTCTGCTCTTCTCCTAAAATATAAACTATAAGTATGCCAAATTTCATACTCTTTCGTCTGCGCAATTTTCGTAAAAAGTGGTCCAAAGTTTTTGCTTTATGTATTTGATATATAGATAAATTATTTTAAATGCTACTTCTCCAAAGGATTTTATATTTTATAGCTAAACCAAATATGTCCCCCTGAGATCGACATGGCTTGTCATAACAGCTCTGAATCCACAACAATATCTGGACTAAGAATAAGAATAACTGACCGACTAAGAATTTGCAAAGTTTCTAGAACAATTGACAGCAAAGGGAATATTCTGTAAAGAAGTGCCTTGCAGTAATATTGCGTATCACTCACGATACGTTATTGCGAATGGTAAATAGTATTTTTTTTGCTATAAAATAATGGTGATGACTTAATTTTAAAAAATATATTATTAGGTTCACGCTTCTATTGCATATATTTTACTATATTCATACATTCCGTTCTTCACTTTCTAAGGTGATAATCATTATTAGTTAAACTCAATATATTTAGAGAAAAATAATATAAGTCGGTGCGGTTAAGTTGTTCTATTTAACAGTCAAATAGAATAGTCTAAAAATGCATAAAAAATATTTATATTTTGTGCAGGTTCAATCCTGAGAAGATATTTGGAGGATGACATTAACCCGCCATTGGTGACGTTAATTAAACTTACATCTTTGGTGATGCCGGTATCATAGACCGGGTTTTTTGACTTAAAATTCTTATACATCCTTTTAATATATATATATATATATATATATATATATATATATATATATATATATATATATATTTCCTTTTAACATAGAAAAAACATGCACTCTCTTTAAAACTACTCTTCTTGTACCCTCAAACAAGTATGCAGTACTTGTTTGACGGACAGTTCGCTTTCACCTTCGCAATTCAGCGATACTTGTGACAAATGTTCAATAAATATAATATCTTCGAGCCGACACTGTCCGTTTTTGTATGACATTCTAAATCAAAATATAAGAACTTATTATATATTTTACAAAATATCAATAAAATTATTCAAAAAAGTTTATTTATTAATTGGCTCTATAATATTATAGTAAAATAATAATAAAAGAACTACGTATTTTTGTTTATTTTACAAGTTTATAAAAGGAAATTCCAATTCAACTTGGAATAATTTACTTACGTAATTGGTGACACCGGACTTACAGACCGGGTTATTGTCAAAACTCTGGAACGTGTGGTCGTGGTGCAATTATGAAAATTAGTAACTGCGTAGGACGTAAAAGAAGACAGGGCCTTAGGCTCAAAAAGTTATATGATTTTTTCTAACCACCCGGCCGGGCCTGAAAGACATACACGTCACCAATGGTGGGTTAAAGAACCAAAACTGCGAAGTAGTAGATGGCTGTCGACATCAGTGCCCGAAGACAAATAGCTTGAGAGGACTGCCAAGCATTGCTTATCACAATATTTCACCAATAATGTACTAGTTTGCTGTTATTGATTTATGTGTGATCAAGCAGGAGAAGAAAATAAAAGTCATTGTCACAACGCTGTTGTAGATGATATAATGGAATAATTCATAATGAACAAAATCAACAGACGAGTCTGGTGTAGAAGAATTGATATATATTTTTTATGTTTATTTTTTTAATAATGATTAATTACACATTTTACTTTAATGATTTTTTTCTGGCTGTCGGTTTGGTGATTACTCACTCAAATCGCTCACTCAAAAAAACGGACCCTTCTCGGACTGTACTAAAATGTGTATCGGAATAAAATTAAAAAAAAAGATGGAAGTACTAAAATAATATTAACAATTGGAATACTCAATTGGATGTTAGTACTAAAATATTATTACAAAATTTCCATCTTACTAACATAACTTATAAACACACACAGAACTCAGTATACTTCGAAGAAGTATTGAAACATATTCCATCTGACGCGGTAGTTATTGAAATACGGCATACTCCAAGCAATTTTAAAACGCGAGCATAAAGAGTGTTTGCATATTCCTTTGACGAGACGAGGACATGAAGATCAAGTACAATTTTTACTAGAAGCTATCGGAAAGTAGGAATTTACCCGTATTTCAAATACTATCAATCTTTACTATGTAAGTATTGTCAATATTTGATAAGTTTATTCTTTCAGAATATACGAAGCTATCCGCAAATTGAGTATCCTGTTTCAACTCAGTTTCTGTCACATTTGGTCAAATTTGAGCATAGTGAGGATGGGTATGCTGTTTTTGTATATTTACTAGCTTTTATAGGCGCCTTTTTTCGCGTGGTCAAACGGAATGAAGAGTTGTTGTGTATGACATATTCGTGCCCGTGGTGACGATAACCACAAATATTGTGATAATAGAATAACGCCTATAAGCCTTTCTCGATAAATTGACTATCGACCAAAAAAAAAATCTCTTTAATTTTATATAACTATTATTACTAGTACTACTAATATAGGGCACGTATACACTTAGTCTTAACATAAAAATTATGTACAGACTACCTTCACACACACGAAAACAAATTTAGAATTCAAAGTCAAATGAATACATTCCATATTGCGTTCCAGGTTTGGAAGTACGGGCAGAGAGATTTTTTGTCTCTTGTTTCTTTTAGATGATGAAAGTGTAAACTTTAATCTGCATAACTCACAAGGCATTTCTCAAGAAGGCGATGTAATAGGTGGTAGTAATGGGAATAATATTTGGAGAGACAGACTTACCTTGATCGGTACCAAATCATTGGTCCTTAGAAGAAGCCTGGCGGGCTCTTCAATGCCTTTACTGTATACTATTGCTTACTCTGCCTGGTAAATAACAAATTTTAAAAATTGTGTATTTGAAAATACTCCATTTTATGTAATAACTAACGGACCAATCGTGGCTTCGCCCGCATACCACCTGTAATACTTTTATTATGCTGCATTTGTCAATAAATACGTACATACAATAATGAATACTACGTGGCTGTATGATAGGATATCATCGGTGGCAAGGGCATCCCCCGCGGGACTCGAGGCTTGCGGCCGTAAACAGAGCGTTGAATTATTTTAATTTTACATTTTCTCCAAAAGTATACGTCCAAATTACATGCTATAAAAGCCGCTGTAAAAACTTTCGCTCGTAAGTTTCAATATACATGTAAAATAAAATTGATGAAGTATTACCTTACAATTTTACATTATTTTTTGTAACAAAATGCCTTTTTATCACTTATTTTTTCGGATTTTTTTTTTAAATTATTAAAATTGAATATTTTTGTCATACAACGTACTGACATATTTAAATTAACTACTAACTATTAAATACTTTTGCAACGCACGCGAAAAAGCAATTCGATAGCGTTCCTTATTATGTTGTTTCGTTTATATGTACACTACACTCGACGCAGCTTTCATAGACAACAAAAAAAGTAAATCGGACATTGGTCCGATATTTTGCTTGAGGCCAGCCGTGGCGCAGCTAAGCGCAGGGTATATTGATACCCTGAGATCTTAGCGTTTAAACAAACAAAATAAACAAACAACCTCTTCCGCTTTATTGTATTAGTATAGGTATCTACCTATATATATTTTATATATTAATACGTAGGGCAAAATCTTTGTACCCCTTTTTACACAAATTATGCACACGAAGGAGTACGAAATTTGGCACAGCTATAGTTTATATGAAGAAGGTAGAAGGGAGTTCAGAATTCTAATATTTTTTTAAAAATAATGCATAAAGGATGTAATTGCAAAAAATAACAAAATAAGTAGTTATACTTACACACTTACTATACATTAGATAATATAAGCTATTTTTGTATTTACAAAGTGATATATTCGTTCCCTGGACAACGAGTATTATACAGTCAACATGTCCTCCAGTTTATGTAATAGTCATAGTTTTTGTTCTGAAACATGACTCTTAATGTTCCAGTTACGTTTCAGAAGAAAAGTATTATTACTTTTCTTATTTTTTGGTGTGTACAATTGTGGTCGTATCTTTTATTTCTTTTTATTCCGCATGCAGCGGGATAAGCGGGAGAACTTACAAGTCAAAATACTCCGCTCTTCGTAATCTGTTCAAACTCTCCAATCAAAGACATTGCATGTTAAGTGACGAAATTCAACGACGTGCTTTGTCTTTTCGGAGTTGAGAAATTATCCCCGATTGGAAATTGAACCCACAATCATCGTGTTTTTAGTCAGGCGCTGTCCCACTGCGTTATGATGGAAATACCAATAAAATTTTACTTAATCACATTATTATTATTTTTTAAGAATGGGAATGTGTGTTTTTTAGAGGTGCAAGTTCTTTTGTTATCAAAATTCTATTTAAAATAAGAGAATTTATTATTTTATTTGATTGATACTCTGTTCTCCCCTTACCGCTTACCTCTCTAATTGGACACAAAAGAATATTGATGGCAATTGAGTGGCGCAACTCACGTCGCACCATATTCTTTTCAGAGCAGGTAAATAAAAATAAAATTATTTCTCTGAATGCGAATCGAACCCACAACCAGACAGTCCAACGCTTCATAGTACACACTGCACCTCAAAGAACACAATGAAAAATATATAATTGAAAAAAATATGTAAATAAAAGGAAGGAAAGTGTATTTAATTTCAGCATTCAGAACTTTCATTATAACTTGGACCGAATAAAGAATAATATTGGTCTCGAAACGTTTTATTCATATATTGATGAGAATTCGTTTGAAGCGTGAACCAATGAAGTAAATGATATCTTTAATGTTTAATTATCCGCACGTATTCGTAATTATATTTTATTTGATGTATTATATAAATATATCACACATAATCATTCTTAAACATGTTTGTGCAAAAATAATAGAACGTAGAATATGGCGGAAAGTGGGAAACGAAAAGATCTTAATTGCAATCGAGAGTAACACTAGGCTCCCAGGTTCCCTCTGCTTACTTTACTAGGTGAAAAATACAACGTGAATCTATAAAAGCAATAATAATAATAGAAGCCAACGTTCGATGGTCTATGTGTATTTGTGTAATTATTACAAAACATTTGTGCTAATCAGCGTCACCCACAAAATCATGAATGAATGTGACACTACTCAGTTATATCATTTCATTCGGAAGGATATTTATAATATTGAAAGTCATCACATAAAACAGAAAATCTCTGTATAATAGAATAAGAGGCGGTGGTAGAGGTGGTGCGAAGGTTGTAGGTGAACTTCGTGAACCCATTGCATAAAGCTAAAAAGAATATAAACAAGCCCAATAGCTTATTACAATTATCCGTCGAACCTCTTTAAATTATGCGGGGTTCGTGGTAAAGATTTTATTGATTGAGGAATTACTTATAGGTCCCGTGTAGTGTCCGTGTTTTTTTAACGTCACCTATCTAAGAACACTTGGGCTGCTAATACGAATCTAACGATACCAATTACGTAAATCCGTTCAGCAGTTCTGGAGCTATGAGGTAATAAAGAATATTACATATATACATACAAGATACGTGCGAAAAACATAACCCTTTCTTAGCAGTCGGGAAAAATCAGCGCTCATTCCTCGTTTTAGTATGAAGTCATAATGCGGCGTTGAGTTCCTAAACGGACTACTATTGTCTCAATATTATAATCACCAAATCATCATAAAATTTAAGAAATGTATACAAAATAATGTTTGAAATTTAAAAAAAAGTATTAAATGGAGAATATTGATCTGGATGCAGATTACTTGATCTTAATACCAGGGTTCAACGGCCATTATCATCTTAAGATAAAGGCTATTACTTTGCAACTTGGACCGGATGTACAAGGAAATACGATTCCGAAAATAGCTGAAAATATTATGAAGGTAAAATATTTTACTTGCTTAGTAGATTTAGAAAGATAATGATGATCACGATATATTTTTGATTTTATAATTTTTAAAACACTATCATTAATTTAGATGAAAAGAAGAAATGTTATATTCTAGGTTACTCATTTGGCATTAGAAGTTACAGCGTCATTAAAATTTTAAAAATAAAGGTTCGAAAATTCAGAATATTTTTAGAATTTTCTTTGATCTTAGCTATTAAAGGTTTATTCATATTTAATTTTGCTATAAATATTTCACTTTCTATCCTGCATACAGCGGTGTAGACAGAGGAAACCTAGTGTTAAGACACTTTGTTTCTCTTTTTCCGCTGAATTTTGGGGGGATCGCATATTGATTGGCGGAAGTGGACGCCACGCTTTGCCTCGATGTAAGAGATAAGTTTTCTTTCGTAAAAGCTATAAAAGAACGTATATACTACCCTCAAAAGTATATAAGGCTGATTTTAGAATCAGCTTACAAAAGAATATTAATTAACTTAACTGTACACTTTATTTCTAGGGGGGTAGTAGGAGGAACGGAGCTCCAAACGCTACGGTCTCTACATAAGGTCTCTTTCGCCTCGCCCACTGTCATCGACCTCTTCATATATGCCCTCCGAGAGGTCCTTATTCTTTTGAAATAATAGAATAAAAAAATATCACAATATCATAAAATATCACAAATCATATTTTAGTTTACTAATAATTATTTTCTTTTTTATAAAATGAGAAAGCAAACTTTTTTTATTAGTGACTAGCGACCCGCTCGCGGCTTCGCCCCCTTGAACTACATAATTACTAATTTACTAATGTGCATTGTTTTCGTTATCTAATAATATTATTTTAAAAACAATATCTATACCTACATATATTAAAAAGTAAAATTCCAGCAAATTCATTAAAACAACAAACTTTTTAATTTGTTAGCCGATTGAAGTAAAATAAATACTTAATGTTAAGAGATGCTCGCCAAACTACAATATAGTAGTGCGTAATACAATAAATAAATATAAAAATTAAATAAATAAATTAGCTTCACGCTGTATCCCGCACGCAGCAGGGTACGCAGAGGGAACCTAGTGTTAACACTAGGCTCCCTCTGCGTGCAATGCCTCTAGTCTTAAGACTAGAGGCATTGCGTGTTGAGCGGCAGAACTCAACGCCGCGCTTTACCTCGACACCAGAGCGAAGAAATGGAAATATAAATTTAAGTAAATATTTAATCTCGAGTTCGAACCCACAACCAGTCGATTTTGCATTCACACCTCGTGCCGCTGCGCCACGACCGGATAAATAAATATAGTAGTGTATAATACTGAAAACTGTAATTCACTCGGTTAAGCCATTTATGAGATTAGCGTGAACAGACACACAGATAGATAGACAAAATAAAAAGTACATGGTTTTTAGTTTTATTATCTATTTTTATTTTGTTTGTCTATTTAATGATAACGATAAAGGCTTGCTAGATTTTCTTGAGTTACACGAAATCGTAAGCTGCGGTGAAAACTCCCTCTGTGGTGACCCAAACGCTCGATTGCCTTATCTTTCCTATAAAAAATATATTTTAATTAAAAAAAAACATTTCTTCGAGTGGGATCAAACTCACAGCCAGTCGCGTGTCACACTTTGTTCCACTGCACCACGACTGGCCTCAAGCAAAATATTTTTTACTTTAATTACACAGATTAATTACAATTAGTAACAATGTGAACGCTTAGTGCCTCTGTATCGTTTGTTATCATGTCAAAAAATAATAGTAAACAAAATTCTTTTTATTTTTCACCTTAAAAAAGGCATTTAAAACATTAATAAATAGTAATAAAAATGTAGAAAAAATAATAATAAATATTTATATATACTCTACTAACGTTACTACATTATTTTCCACGTATAAATAACCTAGAGTGCGGTAAAAACCACCCGCTGTGTTAAATAGTTCGTTCGTAACGTAGTACCAAGAAACATTAGTTCTTATAATGTGTATTAGTTATTATACGCTACATACATGCACATCGTGGCACAGTGGAACAGATTACGATTGTACGGTTGCGGGTTTGATTCAGTGTGGAATGAAATATTTAATATTGAAAATACACATACATACTGCCCTGATAACGAGTCAAAGCGCGTCGTTGAATTCCGCCACTCAACACTCAATACCTCAGGAATTTGACCAGATGTGGGAAAATGGAGTGTCTTAACAGAGAACGCAGTATCTTAATACAGGGTTCCCATTTTTATTTATCTAACAAACAAACAGAGACAAAGCGTACAGTTAAATTAGATGTAGAATGCTGGGTCTACTTCTAGATATTTTATCTACTACCGCAGCCTTAAAAAAATCAATTTAAATTAATCTGTTCTATTTTTATATTATCAGTTCTACTTCTCAAAGTAACAGGTATATTAAAAGGTATCTGACCTAAGTAGAGCTTTACTTAAGTCGCAAAGTCGCAACTGCGAAGCCGGACATATTGCAATATACGCGTGAATTGTCCCCTAATACTGACTTTTCAACACCAGCGATCAGAAACCTTTCATATTTTATATTAAATCTTATATATTTTTGAGAATATATTATACATATATAATATTATTTATTTTCATAAAATTACTATATTTTGGTTAGATTGTTCAAGAAGAATCATTGAAATTTTATGCAAAATTTCGATTTCCATAACGAGTCTTTTTGTTATGTTCGTTATTCATTAATTTTATTTACTTGACTATGCGACTAAAGGAGAGTAATGTGTTTATGTACGTACACACAAATACTTCCTACAACGCCATTTTAGAGACCAAATATATTGGCCAATTTTGATGATTTTTACGTTAATCGATATGTCCTAACCTTGAGGGTGTCCTTAGTCGCAATATAAGGGATATTCGAAGTTAATAAATATTAGCAAAAAATGTGTAAACAAATATAAAGAAACAACACAACCCGACTGCATATAACTAAAAAGAAAGAAAAAAAACTAGCGCAAACAGTTCATAAGGGTTCATAACAGTCGGGACCTCCTCTTTAACCAATTAAATCTCATCTCATCAAATCATACGAAAAAATTGTAAAATTTAATTGGGTAATTGGTTGAAGAACGTCATACTTTGCCTTATCAGAGAAGGAATAGGAAAAAAAATCATTTTCTCGACATGGTCGTATCTAGACATATTTTTACGGGGGGGCCTAGACCTTAACTATGGGCTTATATTTTTATGTATAGAAATATTTAAAAAAATATTTCCTGAGTGAACACGGACCATTTTAACTTACCCCTAATAATGTTTACATTCATAGAAAAACACCAAAAGAAATTTAAATTAGTGTTAATTAGTTCTAAACATAACAGACTACTTTTCTTGCTTGTTGATTTGTTACTTATTTAAGGACTTATTTTATATTCTTATACTTTACCAAATACCTGATCCTTCCTTTTCCAGTACTAAAGGTTACTGCAACACGACGATTGTCCAAATGCTATATTTTATTGTTACAAAGCTAGGCGTCAACATAAATTGCTGAGCACCTCTGACAACTCCATAAAGTACTTTTATTTAAAGTCTTTGAAACCGCGCTGGCGGTAGATTTAGATGTAATTTCAGTGAGGATTTTAGTTTTCTAGCAAAGACAATGTTTTACGTGTTATAACAAATTATGTTTCAACCGCTTACTACTACAGTTTTAAGTGTCTCGAAGCAAATTCAAGAGTAAACTCGGTTAGTTTTGTTTGTTCCAGTGCTTCCAACGAATTTCCTTTAGTTTTCTTAATTTAAACAAATAATGCAGTGGATTTGTTTGGATAATTTAATTCGGATTTATGTCGTTACTGCTAAGTTAGTTAGTTAGTTAAATAAAACGGTAGAATTTATATAAGACTGGCTTTTACCTATGGTGCTGCCCTCGTAGTCAAATTGAAATAACTAATTTAAATAGAAATTATTAACCTGGTTTTTTTTATAGCCAATACATAGCCTTCCTTCATGAATTAATTATTATTGGATAGTTAGATAAGATACAACGAATCTTTCAATTCAAAACTAGTTTATGAGATAAGCATATTCAACGAAATCAACTCTTCAGTTTTATAATATTAGTATAGATTATTATGGCATTATTTTGATAATAGATATTGTTTAAGACGATGTTTGCGGATCCAATATTTTTTATATCTTTTTTTTTGCTTTATGGCTTACGTTTGAATCTATCCATTTCTGATATAAAATAAAATCCGGTTAAGTGCGAGTCTTTTCCAATTTCAGGATTGTAGGTCAACGGGAAGTAGGATATCTATAATATAAAAATAAGTCAGGTTTTCCTTCCTGACGCTATAGCTCCAGAACGCACGAACCGATTTCCACGGTTTTGTATTCGTTGGATAGGTCTCGGGCTCCGTGAGGTTTATAGTGAAGAAAATTCACGAAAAAATTCAAGAGAAAAGAAAAAAATAGGGAAAATCATTTTCATCACATACAGCGCCATCTCTGACATAACGGCGCCAGTACGTGGTGTGTGAGTATCCCTAAATAATAAAATATAAAATATGTATATATGTATATACGTTTCATTTTAAATAGATGGCGCCGGTGCGTGGTAAATTATTTGACAGCTATTCATTGTACTCTGGTCAGTTAATTTCATGTGACATTTATAATCACGTTCTTTCAAACGCTTACATTAAACCGGTATTGTGTCCACTGTGGAATTCTGATAATCCAAAACGTCGGGAACACGACGTGCGAACATTGGCCGCCGCACAAGACATGCAAGCCAGCAACAAGTGTATTCACAGAACTTAAAGAAGAAAGACAAAATATAATAAGAGAAAATGCCCGATTGAGACAACGCGTGAGCACACGAAGATCATTGGCATCATACAATCGCTTGGCATTCCAATATGATCCCACTGCGAATTACAGTGATGATAAAAATTTTGATATTGGACCAATGACAACTGTATGCCGATATTGCAAAGCGTTAAAGTTCAAAAGAGAAACGGCTGGATTGTGCTGCGCAAGTGGAAAAGTCAAACTGGATCCATTACTTACACCACAGCCACTGTTCGATTCGAAACATTTGTTCGATGGAACTGATCCCGATTCCAACCATTTTCTTCAACACATCCTTGAATACAATAACTGCTTTCGCATGACTTCCTTTGGAGCTAATATCATTCGAGCTTCGGCTTGAAGCCGCCTTGGCTTCAAGCCGATTTGCAAGGTAAAAGATACAACAAACACAACCAATCACTCATACTAATCAATCCCACCAACACAATTAATTGCAACACACCACACACTACACCACCTCACGATCAGAAGTTACACTGTATTCTTTAAAAAATAAATTAAACTAATTAATAATCTTAATTGTTTGCCATCACAGATACAAGGACAAATATATCATTTGCATGGTTCAATGGTGCCAACACCAGATGAACCGCATCAATTTCTGCAAATATATTTCATTTCGTCGATGGCGGATCAGCTGAATGTGCGGTGCAATATACAGGGAACACAACAGTTAAAGAGACGAATTATTGAACAGTTGCATGCATTTATTCACGCTAATAACGCTGCGGCTAATATATTCAAAACAGCATTGGAACGAATGCCATCGGATACGCACAAATTTGTCATAAGAGCGGATCGTACCCCAACAAGTGAACATGTGCGAAGATTCAATGCACCCATCGTTGATGATATTGCTGCAATTATTGTTGGCGATCCAACTACAACACGAGACATTATCGTTCAGAGAATCAATATCATGCATCGTGTAAACGAGACACATCGTTTGTACGATGCGTTACAATATCCAATCATTTATTGGCAAGGGCAAGACGGATACGATATCACGTTGAAGATGGTCGATCCAATTACAGGTACAATATTCACACACTAATTATTGGTATTGTTGCTATTATTGGTTCCCATTAACAATCCATTTAATTTTGCATTTTCAGGCGTATCAACGAACAAAAATCTAAGCGCAATGAATTACTATGCGAAACAAGCTACTGGTTGAAGTAGGAATAATTGCGCCAAATCGATCGATGCACGATGCATTCAACCAAGAATTAAATCGAGAGCTGCTATACAATGTTGATACATTGGAAGAATTCGTTCGACATAATGTGCCATTGCTGAATGAACAGCAAAAACAAGTATACGAAACAGTAATTCAAGCGGTGGACAATAATACTGGTGGTCTATTCTTCCTGGACTCACCTGCAGGAACAGGGGAAACATTTGTTATTTCATTGATTTTGGCCACTATTCGATCAAGATGTGACATAGCTTTGGCGTTAGCATCATCTGGAGTTGCGGCGACTCTTCTAGGTGGCGGTCATACTGCACATTCTGCGCTTAAGTTGCCACTCAATTTAAACACAATTGATACTCCAACATGCAATATTTCCCGATCCAGTGCCATGGGAAAATTGTTGATGCAATGCAAGCTCATTGTTTGGGATGAGTGCACAATGGCACATAAGAAATCACTTGAAGCACTTAAAACTAAAACTTAACTTAAACTTAACTTCACACTGAAGGATCTTCGGCGAAATAACGACATCTTTGGCGGTTTGATCATATTGTTGGCAGGCGATTTCAGGCAGACGTTGCCAGTAATTCCCCGTGGAACGCCTGCAGATGAATTGAATGCTTGCCTGAAGGCATCACCTTTGTGGAATAATGTAAAAACATTATCGCTAACCACTAATATGAGAGTTCAACTTCAAAATGATCAAAGTGCTGCACAATTTTCTAAAAAATTGTTAGCTGTTGGAAATGGAAAAGTCCCAGTTTATGCGACGACTAGATTAATTACTCTTACCAACGACTTTTGCCGATTTGTAGACTCTCAATTAGCTCTTATTGAAAATGTTTTCCCAAACATTAGTGAGAATTATCACAATTATGCTTGGTTAAGTCAACGAGCTATTCTCGCCGCAAAAAATAATGATGTACACGCACTGAATTTCACATTCAATCAAAAATCGATGGCGATTTGGTGACTTACAAATCTGTTGATTCCGTAACAAATTCCGATGATGTAGTAAATTATCCGACGGAGTTTTTGAACTCTCTAGAGTTATCATGATTTCCACCACATAACTTGCAACTCAAAGTTGGTTCAGTTATTATAATATTGCGTAATTTGAATCCACCGCGACTTTGCAACGGTACTCTACTTGCGGTGAAAAGACTTATGCCGAATTTGATTGAGGCAACCATTATTAACGGAAAGTACGCAGGCGAAAATGTATGTATTCCTCGAATACCAATGACTCCGACTGATCTTCCGTTTGATTTCAAACGATTGCAATTTCCGGTTCGCCTTGCGTTCGCAATGACAATTAACAAGTCACATGGCCAATCGCTTAGTGTTTGCGGGATAAATTTAGAAAATCATTGTTTTTCACATGGGCAGCTATACGTTGCGTGTTCTCGAGTTGGAAAACCATCCGCTTTATTTGTGTTAACGTCAGACCAAAAAACAAAAAATGTGGTTTACCAAAGACCACTTCCATGAAACGGATAATTTGCGGACACGTATAACGCTTCGATTCATTATTTACTTTGGATTCAGTTTAATTTTTTACTTAGAGAAGTTCAACTAAATTACACTTCATTTTTGTAATCGAAATGAATTCATTACTATTGTGACATAAAGCAAAAAAAAAGTTTTTCTTCATCTTTTAATCCCCAAACGAAATGTTACAAAAAACGTAGCCATATGGTGGCGAAACGGAGTTCGCCGGGTTTGCTAGTACTTATATAGAAATTTCTAAGTGTAGAATAACACTTTAAAAATGTTAAAAATAAGGTCTATATAACTTATAAAAGTTGATAAGCTTGAGTTTGCTGCGGGCATATATATGCTCATTTTGTTTGAAATTAACTACAAGTATAAAAAGTAAAGATTTTTTTATATGTTATTTTTATGCTGTAATGATATTTCTATATATTTTCACTTTTCGCTTTATTTAGATTATAAGTTCTTATTTATGGCAAAATTAATACAAAATGTAGTATAATTTTAATAGCTAATTTTTTTCTGTGTTTTAAGGGACCATAGGCCTGATATTTGATATTAATTCCAGCTTGATATCTCCACGTTACCTTAAGATTCTATATGGGTTCCATTTTTACCTTTTGAGTTACGGAACCCTAAAAAATATATCTATAGGGAAGGGACTTTTTTCTTTATTCCATAAAATAGATAAATATTATATAATTATACACATATCACACCTGTATACCAATATATGTAAAAATGCGAAGAATCTGACTAATTTCTTTTGAATTTGAATTATTTTTCTCAACGTCTATAATAAACTCTAAACATTTATATTCTTACTATTGATCTTAATATATTGAAACAGTATTCCATTATGCACAAACTAAACATACAAATCAAATGTAAACTACTCAGCCTCACTATCAGTGTCATATGTCTGCAAATGTACTGAGAATTGAATCGGACGTTGTGGGCCATGAAAGTGGCAAAAAAAAATATTTTTTTAAATTACATATTTCATCAAATTCATATTTCAAATTCACAGATCGTTGGTATAGTTTATTTATTTGGTCTTGAGATAAAATGTAATTAAATAAAACAAAGCTTCTGAAACCTTTATTGATAATGCCGCATTTGTACAGATCCTCCGGCCTAATTTCTTTTAGGTTTCAGAACACTTTAACAACATTCACCTTGTCTATATGGCAGATTTCTTTAATTGCTAATACTTTGACGAAGAAAAGTGCAATCGTTGCTTGGTTAAGATTAACTTGTAGTGAATATTATGTTTTAATAAAATTAATTAATTAATAATAATAATAATACCCACACTCACACACAAATCATATGATCTTCTATTTTATTCTATATTAATATTAGATTCTTACACTACATTCTATTTGCAAATTTACTTAAAACTAAAGTTAATATTTATATTTATTATAATCATCCGCACGCAGCGCATTCACATGGTAAACCTGTTTCGAGTTTTTTTGCTGTGCGTGCTTGCTAGAAGGGCTGCGTGTAAAGAGTCGGCTACTATCGCTTGCGACGTTCACTTGTTTAAATATTGTGCTCCTTGCTTACATTAAATTTTAAGCCTTATCTTCTTGCTAATATGTGTCTGTTTCGCTTATCTATTTGTAAGTGTGTAATTCATCATTCATTCTCTTTGTGCATCTTCTTAAGTGTAAAATGAATTTGGACTATTTTTCCACAATATTTTGGAACTTTAATTTCACTCCGTAATTAAAAATATAAAATATTATTAAATAGCGTATTTCACAAAAACCGCTATAAACTTATGTTTTAAGTGCTAAATATCAATATAACAAAAATAAAATCATCAATAAGCCTAATAAAACAAGAATCTTAAAGAAAAAAAGAAATGTAACAACAGATTAACAAGAGCTAAACAAAATATCTGGCAACAGTTTCGTATTAACAAGTCGATTTATTGTAAAAATGGCAGATATAACCCGACCGATCACAAAACGTCACATTTTAATGTAAAATGCTTGCAATATCTATGCTCTCTAATTTATTAGTATTAAAATGTGTTAGAAGTTTGAAAATATAGTGCTTATTGGATGTTTTTACTTATAAAATATTTAATACTTAATTATTTAAAAAGATAAAAAAATTATTTAAGGCACTTTTAATATTCGTTTTTTTTTTCAAATCTGAAAGGTAAGCGCTAAAGATATCAGTTAACAGTTTTATTTATAATTCTATCAGCCAATTACTTCTATAAGTTTTTTATAAAAATATATATTAGCACCATCAATCGTGACCTCTTACTGGTTTGTTTACCTTTTATCCCGTGGCTCCCTGAATAGAGTATAGGTAGGTACGTTTCTTAGAACGTGTGATAATTTGACATCACACGCACTCACCGCTGATGATGTTGATAATACTTACCACACCTTTCAGTACATTATTTATATGTATAGATATTTACAGCTTAGTGTGACAACATTTCACTCTTAACTTTTTGTTTAACTTTGGATTACGTAATGAGTGACAGAAATTGAACGGTAAATGTTATAAAGAAAGCTAAGGCTAAATCTAGTGAATAATAAAAGATAGGGAGAGAGAAACAGCAGTTCAAGCAGTAATTTGTCCGAATTTCGTCATGGCAGCCACTAAAGTGTGAGACGGTGTATTGTCTGATTTAAACAGGATTTTCTTTTTCTATCAAATATAGCCATTTTTCCACGAGCACGTAACAATTGTACAACGAATATGGCTGAAACGTTAGTGAGTAACTGTCGACAACTGAATAACGAATTTCACGTAAAGGTTGGAAGCTTTTGAGACTACTCTCGTATAGATATATATTTTTAAGTCTATTATAGGTATATTAAAATCGCCCGTTCCGTGGCTTTTATCACTCAATAATTGTATTGCATGCATGGGTCAACTGTTGATCAAATTTGACCGATCTTGCATCAAGTTACTTACTATGTCCTAATATCAGTCCTCTTCAATTACTTGCTAAACTGAATAAATCTGTATGTAGATTGTATTACAGCAGCATCTTGCAATGATTAATTGGTATTGAAAGAAATTAGATTTCTTTTTTTATCACTTTAGCATATTATGACTTACTTAGAGGCCAGTCGTGGCGCAGCGGCACAAAGTGTGAATGTAAAACCGACTGGTTGTGGGTTCGATCCCCATTAGAGGAGATGAAATATTTACTTAATTTTATATTTCCATTTCTTAGCTCTGGTGTCTAGGCAAAGCGTTGAGTTCTGCCACTTAACACGCAATGCCTCCAGAATTCGGCAGAAAGTGGGAAACGGAGTGTCTTACACTATGTTTCCTCTGCCTACTCTGTTTTGTGCGGGATATAGCGTGAAGCAGATTTTTTGTTTCATGACTTAACTTAATTTTTTTATCTTTTTGCTGTGTTATCCGGACTTATCTCGGAAATAGCCCGTCTGATTTTACTGCACTGGAATACAGAGGATTTATTTTATTTGAGGATATAAGCTACTTTCTATACTGACATTTCGCGGGCTTAGAATTTATGCGAAAAATAACGCCACACGCAATTACCTACCGCCGAGCGAAGTACAAGTGCAAGAAAAGCTTAACACAAGTGAAAGAAAAAATATATACCTTTTGCAACTGATTGATGTAAAATACAAAACCAATATGCTTCTAGTGAAATTTCACAATACGTACGTACAATATACGTCAGTAAGCTCTATAGTTACTATTTGTGGAACATTGAAAGCCAGGCATTAATCCTTTCATACCAGATTACATAAAAGCTTATTCAATTAAAATATGATGAATTTTTAAATTGATGTTTTACTGTTGTTTTTATGTACAAATAATGAAAGAATGACATAGAATATGGTTGAGGCTTGTTAGTTTAGAATTTTTTTTTTTGTTGTGTTTTGACGTAATCTGTAAAAGGTTATGAGCTATATTTGGTGTGTCATTGTAATTATTTTTTTAATGACACCATGGGGATTCAAATTCGATTTCTGATAGAACGGAGTGCCTTAACACTATTCTCAGTCTGCCTTTACGGGGTAAAGAGTTAAACATGCCCCGGCAGGTACTTCACTTCTTTGTTTACCCTTTTCCCAACAAAATAGCAATACCCAATTATAGGTAGCTTCATGATCAGTGCCATTTACATTTGTTCATGCAGGATTAACATTGTATAAATATATTGAATCAAAATAGTGAGCAACTGATTGAGAGCTATTTTAAACATTTTTAAAGTGTTATTCCACACTTAATAAAGAAAAATGTATTATTTAGAAAATGTATAAAAACTTGAACGGACTCGAACCTGCGCCTCCTGGAAACCGACTAGGGGCTCTGACCACTAAGCTTGCTAGAACATATTGTTTAGTGGCGCCTGGTGATGATTGAGGGCTATCAGAAAGTTTATTTTTCTATAATTTTTTTTACAGTTATATTAGTTGTAAGTGAGAAATATTATTTTTGTTATGAAAATAATAATTGAAATTAATCTTTTCATGTTTTATTTTTAACATTGAACAGACTGATTTCGAAATTGAAGCCAAACATGTACTTCTGTTTTTAAATAGTAATACAATAAAATGTTTGGCTTGTGTGTATTTTTTCTTTAAGCCTTTTTTCATTATTACGTAAGGACAAATATGTAACACATACCTTTTTTACAAAAAATCGATATTATACACGCGGCCTCTCAGGCTTCACGTCGGTACTAGCGTTACTAAACTGCACGTTGGTACTTAAAGTTTAAGTATTGAACCTACTAAAAATAATCAATTCTTACAAGCAGCTTAACCTGGAAGCCTTGTATAAAGACCCTCCGTGCCTATAAATACACTTTTTTTATGGAAAAGACAAGGCAAAAGATCCTTTTGAATCACCTGATGGTAAGTGATCACCGCCGCCCACGACCCCGTGCCACAACAGAGGAGCTACCTTTAAGGTGGAGATAGACGTAATTAAACACTTTCCGCCAAATTATAGAGGCATAACGTGTCAATTGTCAAAATTCAACGCCTCGCATCATTAAATCTTTCATTTCCTAGACTGGGAATCGAACGCACAACCTCTAGCGCTTACTGTCATACGCTGCACCACGCTAGCACCTATCCATTTAGCATTATAATATTAGTATATAGTATAAAAGTACAGATATTTTTATTTTTAAACTGAATTCTCTCTAAAGATACATTTATTTCTTCAAATCTATTTACAAATAATCCAAAATAACAAACACTGTTAAGAGACTTGCGACGGACTTCGGTGGCGACAACTTTACTTGGTTTTACTCCTACACTAGCGTGAGTGTACTAAGTTCTCAGCACTGTGTACGGTTTCACAAAGCAACAAGCAAGTTTGTATTACACTTTGTTGCTGTGATAGCTTTCGGATATTACTTAAAATGTAATAGAATAAGTATGTGTTAAATATAAAGATATAGTTGCTTTAAACATTTTTTTTAAGTAAGTATAATGTATAGAAGCCAGTCGTGGTGCAGGGGGGTATGACTTTAAAACCGACTGGTTGTGGGTTCGACCCCCACTCGAGGAGATGAAATATTTACTTAAATTTATAGTTCCATATTTTTGCTCTGGTGTCGAGGACAAGCGCGGCGTTGAGTTCTGCCACTCAACAGGCAATACCTCCTGAATTCGGCAGAAAGTGGGGAACGAAGTGTCTTAACACTAGGCCCTCTGCCTCCCTACAGTGTGCGGGATACAGCGTGAAGCCGAAAAAAACTAGTATAATGTTTTATTTGCGCAATAAGAAAATCACGTTGGTTGTAGGGGAGCCCCCTTTAAATATTTATTTTATTAATTTTATTAATTATTTTTTTTATTATAAAAATACATTATATGTGAAAAAAAATACTATCTAACTACCACAATTCATGAGCTGTACGCCTGGTAATAGAGGGACAGAAATCCTCAAAACCTCCTTCCTACGAATTGTTATTCCTATGAATAGCTTCCCTTCATAATAAAGACACTCGTACTCTCTTCTAGACTTTCCCAGGTAGAATGGAAAGATGAAATTAATTTATATGTTACTCTCCCGAGTGGGAATCGAACTGTCAGATACTTTCCCATTGTGCCACAGTGGCCTCGTGGTGAGATTGTTGCAATAGTAACTTTTTTTTTAGCTTCACGTTGTATTCCGTACATAATAGAGTAGGCAGAGGGAGTCTGGTAACTATTTCATTACTCCATAACCACCAGTAAAACAAAGCGTGACATTGGGTTTGGCATATCAACGAGCTGGTGTAATGATGGAGCCAGAACCTTAGTATCTTTAACGTTAGCAACTATTTAGAGGTTAGTAGTAAGCCATGTTATGGCACTTGTATCACTCCATATATAAATGTGTGTTCTTAGGATTTTTTTAAATATCTATATATTATTTATTATATTGATATCTTGAAATATTCATAAATGTACATATACACTGTATATGAATACGAGAATTTCAAGATCCTTTAAACTATAACTTATGTGACAGGACTTACTTAAGCTCAAGCTCCATGTCACGCACATGCACAATGTCTATCTATAACTTCGCTTGTAACTTACATTATAAAGACTATAAATTTTACTTTTTGAGGCCAGTCGTGGCGCAGCGGCACAAAGTGTGACTGTAAAACCGACTGGTTGTGGGTTCGATCCCCACTCGACGAGATGAAATATTTACTTAAGTTTATATTTTCCATTTCTTCGCTCTGGTGTCGAAGCAAAGCGCGGCGTTGAGTTTTGCCACTTAACAGGCAATGCCTCCTGAATTCGGCAGAAAGCGGGGAACGATGTGTCTTCACTAAGTTTCCTCTGCCTACCCTGTGTGCGTGATACAGCGTGAAGCTGATAAAAAAAGAATCTACTATTACCGCTAAATGCTCTGAATTTGATCTAAGTCTTTGATTAGGAATCGAACCCGCATTTACATTTGCTCACATGTATCCCTGCGCCACTACTGGTCTCATATTTATTTAAAAACCTTAGGCGAAAGTTTGGATTTTTCTCTATTCCACGTAAAGCTTAAAAAATTAAGCCTCGTTTGATTTTCGGCAGCACAAAGAGTAGTTACTGCTACGATAATTATGCTAGCGTTAAAATTCCGTTTCGTTTCACAAAAGCATTTTAAAACTTAATTTTCACTCTGTAAAAATATTTTACAACTTGGTTTTTAGTGTGAGAACTAAGCTGAGAAATTTTATGGGAATACTTTACACGAATATGCTTTCTACAGATGTGTCTTCAATGAATTTATAATTTTCTATTTAAATATAACAATAAGTATTTTTTACATTTTTACATTAAGGTCAGTCGTGGCGTAGAGGCACAAAATGTGACTGCAAAATTGACTACTTGTGGGTTCAATTACCACTCCAGGAAATAAATATTTATTTACATTTATATTTTCATTTCTTTGCTCTGGTGGCGCTAAGCGCGGCGTTGAATCCCGCCGCTCAGGGCAATGCCTTCAGTATGCAGCGAAAAGTGGCGAACGGAGTGTCTCAACACTAGGTTCCCTCTGCCAGGGTAGGCCATGTATGCTGGATACAGCGAGAAGCTGATGAAGATTTTTTAAGTATTTTTTTAATTTAGACACTTAAGACGGAATAATACATTGTTATAAAACATATAACGACTTTTACTTGCTTTACGGCAAGCCGCAGAAACCGAGGCAGACCAAAGTCCAGAAAGTTTGCCGGAATTGAACAATCTCTTAAAACTCTGAGCATCATAAATTAGAAGGTATAAAATAGAAAGAGTTGAAAAAATATAATGAACTAGGCCAAGGCTCACCCGCGGTGTTAGTGCCTTAGATGCTGATGATGATTGAAGTATATTATTCACGAAATGAAATATTTATTTAATTTAATTTAAAATGATTTATTTAAATTGCGGGATACAGCGTGAAGCTGCTTTATTTAAAATATACATATACAATTTAAATACAAACAAAAAAATAATAATAACAAAAAAAAAACAATTTGACATATCCAGTAAATCTAAATCTAAACGGAAGCTAACATGGTTGCGAGCACGCTGGTACCTAATTGTATGACAAACGGTATCCCCAGCTTGGCCGTAAGCTTATTTGTCGCTACCGTGTATAGTGCTTTCATTTACGTAAACTATCGTTTATATGCATTTATTATTATAGTGTTTGTAAATGTACATTTGATTTCGTGTTTTGTGTTTTAAATGTGTTTTTCAGTATTAAATTATAACGATATATATTAGTGTTATATTGTGAGGCCAATAGGTTGTGGGTTCGATCCTCGAAGAAATTAAATATTTATTTAAATTTATATTTTCAAATCTTAGCTTTGGTGTTGAGGCAAAGCACGGCGTTGAGTTTCACCACTCAACGCGGAATACCTTGAGAATTCATCGGAAAATTGGAAAACTAAAAACAAGATTCCCTCTGCCTACCCTGCTGTGCGCGGAATGCTGTGTGCAGTTGTTTTTTTTTTAATCATAATAACACACGTTTCTAATTTTAAAACAAATCATAAATTTCTAAGCCATATTTTTTAGCTTAGGTTTATATTTGCTAAATTTCCTTCGTCACTTACGATCTCTATCTATAAAATTTCAAGATTCTGGGTTCAGCGGTGTTTGCTGATGTTTGAGTATATTGTTCACCTTACAGTTTTATTTATTAGAAAATATTTACATATACTTCAAATTGAACTCATAACCTAAAGCTCAAAATGTAAGAACCAACCAATCACTAACTAACATCTAAGCTTCAAGATACGAGCGAAACGTTAATAGTTACACCAGTTACCCATTTCCATAACAATACCCGGTCAATTCTGTTTACGCCACAAGATGGACAATAGGTGCTTTCATACACGAACTCTCCTAATTGTAGTCAGAAGTGATCACATTCTTAGAAAATTTATTATAAGCATGTTATATGAGGCCATTGTGGAGAAGTGAGTAAAGCGTTTGGCTAAGACACGGTGATTGCGTGTTCTATCCAAAAAAGGGGGAGTAAATATTTTTTTTTTCTCTGGCATGACAGTGTAGAATAAAGTGTATTATATTTCTTTTATTTTATATAAGTAAATGCTGTAAGCGGAATTTTATTTTCATACATTGTGTTTTTATCTCTCTTACTCTCTCTTGAGACGCGGATAGCGTTATTGTAGGTGTTGGTGATGGACATAAGCCCAAAAAAAATAATTAATCAGCTTTACTCTGTATTACGCACACAGCAGAGTAGCCTAGTGCTAAGACACTCTGTTACCCACTTTCTGCTGGCATTGCGTGTTGAGTGGCGGAACTCAACATCAGAACGAAGAAATGAAAATAAAAAAAAAAATAAATATTTCATTTCCTCGAATGGATACGAATCCCCAACCAGTCGTGTTTACAAACACACTTTGTGCTCTTGCACCACGACGAATATTTTGATTAAATTTTGACTACCTAGCAAAGGACAATTACAAAAACACAAAAACACAAAAACACAAACAAATATCAAAAAACAATAAATGAAGCCACTCTAAGTAATAATACATTCATACAGTACAAAAGTAATATAGTTTTTTATAGCAGAACAAAAAATACGTAGAATCGCTATTAATTCTTGTTTTTTCTTCCACTGACATATTTATGTTTCCACGCCTGCTCTATAACTCTTTAATGTTATACGTTGGCTTTTCCGTAAATACGATATTTTTTGTGAATGAAGCATTTTCTACATGTTATAATTGGATATCATTCATAGTGTTAATTTGCTAAGTTAGTGCATTCTAATCTTGTTTGAAATAAATAGTAAAAATGAAATCAGCTTCACGCTGTATCCCGCACACAGCAGGGTAGGCAGAGGAAACCTAATGTTAAGACACTCCGTTTCCCCTTTTTTGCCGAATTCTGGAGGCATTGCGTGTTGAGTGGCAGAACTTAACGTCGCGCTTAGAAATTTAAGTAAATATTTTATCTCCTCGAGTGGGAATCGAACCCACAACCAGTCGGTTTTACAGTCACTTAGACTTAGACTGGCTTGAATTAATAGTTTGATTGATAATTTTGATACATATACATAGAAATATAAAACATATATTTATTGTAATGCACATTTATTGTATCTTAAAATTATAATAATATATTGAAAAAATTTTTTATCGATTGGGTGAGAACGCAAAACATTTTTTTTTTTAAATTGATTATTATATGTACATAAATGTATCTCTAAAACAACAAAATTAGATCTCGACCTAACAATATTAAAAAAGACCTAAAATTCACTGAACAACACAAAATATAACATTTGAAA
Source organism: Heliconius erato x Heliconius himera (assembly GCA_013421005.1). Taxonomy (NCBI): domain Eukaryota; kingdom Metazoa; phylum Arthropoda; class Insecta; order Lepidoptera; family Nymphalidae; genus Heliconius; species Heliconius erato x Heliconius himera. Next base: position 34,296 of record JAATLQ010026864.1, read on the forward strand.
TAATAAAAAAAAACTCAATTCTCTTTATGGTTAAATGTAAGCTTAATACTTTTAATCAATCGAATTAATTACGTTTTCTGCTGGACTCGCTCTTTCATTGCCATGTTATGTCAAATCAACTTTATTCATTAAAAATTGAGACTTATACTAATGGAATAAGGTATATTTTTACTTGCAATAAAGTTAGACAAAGGATATTTTCATTTTAAACATAAGTATGCAACGATCGAACTGAAACATAGACAATGAGAAGTAATTATGTCATAGTCACTTCGACATTCTTTTTGGGTTCAGAAATTTCATTTTTTTAACTTATAGCAGGGTAGATAGAGAGAACCTGGTGTTAAGAAACTCCATTCCCCAGTTTCTGCACAATTTTTTAAAACGGTATTTAGGAAGTAATGGGAGTCAACGCCGCGCTTTGTCTTAATATCAGAGAGAACGAGGAAATTAAAATTTGCACTCCTTGAGTGGAAATCGAACCAAAGACTGTCGCGTTTAAAACCACTGGCTTTAAAATGTATGCTAAAAATAATATAAGCTATACAATAGATAAACCCTGAAACCGTCACATAGGGTCTTTATCTATCATCAAAATCTAGTCTGCGCGCGCGGGCCGTGAAGTACAAAAATGTGTTTCTGCGCAAGGCTCTCGAAGCGTGGGTTCTTCGCTCGCTCGCTCGCGTGCTCGTTCGCACGACGATGGGCGTAAGTAAACTTTTACTTTTACACTTTTTCTTTGTTGTAGTGTATTTATTTACTGTTTTTTTTTTTGATTTACAATATTTTTTCTGAAAGAAAAAGGAGCGATAGACAAAAAGAACATATTCTAAGATGGTTAGAAGAACAAAGTAAGAGATAGTTAGTGGTAAAGAAGATGATGAGGAAAATATTGATTATCCAAATAAAGTGAGCGAATACGACACGGACTCTGAACTAGAATATGAAGACGATGATTATCATAAAGTAACTTTAATTCAACAGTAACATTAAGTTTGGCATGAGTTTGTTGCCTCTGCTCACTGGCCACTGCGACTTCTATTTACTTTTCTCAAAGTTGGGGTTCCTATAAAGAAAAGATTTTGTAAAGCCAAAAATATGCAGCTAAAAAATTCTGGGAAACGTTGTTATTTGAACTGTATTGGTAAGGATGGCAGTCACGAGCAGCTGTAACGCAGATGTAACGACGTTTCCATATCATTTGAAGTAGTGGTGTATAGGACGAATAATACCTCCTTTCTTATTCACGTCTACTGATGGAACTCAGTTGACACGTACGTATGAGTAAGTCTTTCTCTAAGACCAAATCTATACGTATTAAGCTACTAGACTAGGGTCACTAGGGTCACTTTTAGATATAGAAACTATATATTTTTATGCTTGTTAGTTGGTTATATTTGATATTTATCTCTCGTTCGTTGATTTCAAATCTATATATATATATAAAATCGAAAGGTCACACAAGTTTAGACACTATTTATAGGACGTAGATGCTCGCTAAGACGGGAATATGCAATATTCGACTCCTCGGTATTGGATTGAGTTGTATTGATAATAGTTGATAGTGTATATGAAACGTCGTTACTGCAAGTGATGGCAGGCTAAAATTTTGTATATAAATTTCTTAGGATGTAGGCTGCTACCCTAGATGGGATCTTCACATGAATTTTGAAACGGCATTTTTTTCAAAATTTGACTATAAGGGTTTTTATTGAGAGTATAATTTATAACATCTATTAACTATATTATATACTCGTAGTTAATACATATTGTTACTTACATTTAAATTTATGACTTTTAACTATCTTATATAAATCAGGTGCACAACATTTTACATGAGGGTATGACTGTAACGTGATGGTTGTGGGTTCGACCCCACTCGAGGGAATGAATTTTTATATATTAATATTTTCATTTCTTCGCTCTGACACCAAGGCCAGCGTTGATTTCCGCCACTCCCCATGCAATGCCTCAAAAAATCAGTGGAAAATGGATTACTCCTGCAATAAGGCTTGCAAAAATTTTACTTTCTTCCATAGGGACTGACTAGAAAAAAATCTCTATTAGAAATAAATTTTCCTATTGTAAATGATTTTATAAATATGTGTATTTATTAATTTTACAAAATGCAGTAAAGAGTATAGTATAATAAAAGAATTTAAATATTCAATTTTGCACATAAAAATATAAAAACATATAGGTTTTACCTGATACTAGGGGGCACCAGCCTCGAAGTGAGAAGAATACTTCATATAAGGCCGAACCTGGGCACTACACAGTATCATTTGGTGTTTTGGCGTAAAGTTATGACTCGTTGTGCCCTTGAGCCCCAGTTTGATACCAACTTGGACTTGCCTCCAGATGATCGCGATACTCGCAGTCACTCGAAACGTTAACCCTAGATAGATAACCATATTTCACTGTACACTAAAGATAACCATACGTCGATTCAACGTGCGAATGTTTGAGTGAGCATATTTTGGATTATGTATATCCTAGGTTTATGAATGTGATATTATATCTTAATGTATGTAATTGTGTTCTGAGTAAATGACAAACATTAGAATGTATTTATATTTTTATTAGAAAAAATTGAAAAAGAACAAAACGAGGTACTTCTTACTTTATAAAACTTAAACATTTAGGTATCTCTCCGGCAGTCTTATAATTTGAGACATAAACTTTTTAAAGACAACTTTTTATAAAGTATATAATATTAGAAAACCTAATTAAATATATTTTTTAATTACTTTTCGTCTCAAAGACACTTAGGACAGGCGCTGGACTTGTGCTCTCCACAAATGGAATTTTTACAGTTGTCGCACATAGTCTATGTCATCCTTCTAATTTTTGATGGACAAAAGACACAATATTTTCTTTTCTTTGGCTCAGGTACACCTTCGAGTTTTATGGGGGGTTCGGCTTTTACATCAAGGTTTTGAATCTACAGGTGGATTTCTGCGTTGATCCATTTTGTTATGTCCTCCACAATGTCATCAGTAATAAATATACTGAAACATTTTAAAGGCTCATAAAGGTATTTATTCATCCGAGTGGGATCCCTAGATGTCCGTTTAATATAAGCAGATGCTATTCTTCCAATTGTTCTGCCTTTAGTGGCTGTCCAATGATGGTCGTTTTTATCTTCAAGAGTTTGCCGATGTGGCATGATGATATGACTCGGCATACTTTGCGAAGCACTTTCAGGAGTTTCAGGGTTATTTTCAGATACATCTTCAGTATGCAATGTGTTAACCACTGGTGGAGCACTCACCTCCTAGTCTTTAGCATCACTCTGTACGTCATCTTCTAATAAATTGTCTTCAGTTTCACTGTCCGTCCCTTGAGTTTCTGCATCGCTCGTTTTATGCGATAACCGACTGATTTCTTCATCGTTTATACGATTATGTGACGTCTTTATGTTTTTTTTTGTCGTGAGCTATAATAAGTAAAAAAATATGTACATTTATTCTCAAAAAAGTCGCAAAACACATTTTCCTAAAAACCTAAAAACTAACACTAAAGATAACCATACGTCATTTCGACGTAAGGTAGGTGGATATAGACGAAAGTATTGCACTTACCGTTGCGATACGAGTGTGTTATGCAAGCTCCGAGGGCCGATTGAGTTGGCAGGAACGGTCAGTTTAGTGACGCGAAAAACAAAAGAGTAATATGGATTTTTCAAAATCGATTACGTCGATTCGACGTATGTTATCTATCTAGGGTTAAAGACCTATATGCTAATACTGGGTGTGGCTTTAAGAGGAGGAAGAGGAGGAGGTTCTCAAAAAATGGTGGCACAATGAATAATGTTTTCTTAGTGGTTAACGTGCAACCAAATTGAATCAGGTTTCTTCATCTCACAAAGAAATGTTTCCGAGGAATGGTTCAATAGGAGACACAAGTTTATCTCAGCACTGCTCGACGTTTTTCCGAGAACCTGCACGGCCGAAATATACAGCGTGCACTGTGCTATAGTCTGAATAGTAATGTGTGCTAAGATCCTGTAATATGCCATTACTATGCATAAGAAACAACGTGAGGGACAACACGCGGCCTTAGGGGACGATAGTGCTTCAGGCATGTATTTAGTCGACAAATTCTCAGGAAACCCGTGTGCTCGAAACGTTTTACAAGAAGCGCCCAGTGCCACATTAATAAACTTCGCTCTAGTAACGAGACAAAGCGCGGCGTAGAATTCCGCCATTCCAAACGCACATTTATAGGATATCTTTGCATATGCATTGCATTGCAGTTTTTTTTTTTGAGGTCTCTTAAGACCCCACACGACTGTTAGGTGGTGATAATAAAGGCGGCAGAGAGTTAAGCAGTTATAACACAATAAATTGTGGAATAATAATTGAATGTACTAATTCCCTGATTACATTTTTTTTAATTTCACACTGTATCCCGTATATAACAGGGAAGGTAGAGGGAACCTAAATACTCCGTTACTGACGAACACTATTCTTCGAAACTTAAATGACATATATTCTTATCTACTTTGAAATCTGTCCTGTAGTAGGTACCTGTATAACCAAATGCATTGCATAATTGAAAAGGCATTGAAAATTCCGACCAAACTTTAAGTGAGTGGATAGGTTGTGGTTATAATAATTAAATTAGTCGCACAGACTACCTACTGAATTTACAAAGTGAAATTTTACTACCCAAAACATAATGAAAATATCCACGTGAATGCGAGGTATTGCGTGTTAAATGGCGGTTTTAGACATGTAAATTATTAAGTGCCTCGAGTTAGCATCGAATCCATTACCATTGCATTCAAACTTAGACGCTAATCCATTGCACCACCACGATCCCAGATAAATTATCAATTACTATTTCATTACTTTTATTTTATTGAAAATTAACAAGCATCTTTTTACAACGACCTCTTCTACTCTGTGCCGTATAAAAACATTTGTAGTGAAGCGATGGCTATAAAATTTTGAACAAAGTTTAAAAATTGAGTCCACCAATATTTGACATAGTCCATTAAAGTAATTAATACATATTTTTATAATAAATATTATAAATTGGATGGTTATTGTTCAAGCACTAAAAGTGCTACTGAAGTTTTTGATCGATAGTTTACTTTTTATATTAAAAAAAACTGGCCAACTGTGAGTAGGACTCGCACATCAAGACTTACGTGCCATATATAAATAAACTAGCCAAAATCCCAACATTTTTTCGCCAACAAAATATGACCTTATTTTTCATATTGTTTTATAGTATTTAAATGAATAGCAAAGCTATAACTTGCGGTTTCAGAAAAAGTGCTATATCTCAAAAACTACTGCTCTGACTACTCAAACTAATAGCGTCTTGATCATCCGGTGGTTATAGGCTACATAATTGTCTATAGCGCTTTCTAGCGGACTTAAAATGAAATACTAAATAAAAAAAAATAAAAACAAGTTAAATAAAAATAAAGTTTAAAAACTAAAATTCGACTAGATACTAAAACATGCTCTAAAAGTACGAAACAAGAAAAAAATCTCTGCCGAAATTATTATGTGCGCAACTTACTTAGACATATTATATTTTAAAGTATTTTAGAGTCATACTGATATGATAAGAGAGATGTAAGGATTAAAAGGATAGCCGTGGTCGTATGCTACCTAATGTAGCAAAACAGATTTATTATAATAATAAAATAAAATTAAAAAATAATAAAGATAAAGGCCGGTCGTGACGCAGGGCCACAAAGTGTGATTGTCAAATCGACAGGTTGTGGGTTCGATCCCCACTGGAGGAGATGAAATGTTTATTTACATTTATATTTTCATTTCTTCGCTCTGGTGTCGAGGCAAAGCGCGGCGTTTTGCTCCGCCACTCAACAGCAGCATCGGAAATATCGGCGAAAAGTGGAGAACGAAGTATCTTAACACTAGGTTCCCAGATTGCCTCTGCCTACCCTGCTATGTACGGGATACAGAGTGAAGCTAAATAAAGTTTATATGCTTTTAAAAATGTAAGAAATTTAATCTAAGTAAAGTAAGGTCCTATGTATCGCTATAATTATGCTATTACTTAGTAACGAAAGTACACCCTGTAGTGTAATTAATTTACATGGCGGGTACATCATGACTATAAAACAGTTACATATATAATTGCAAATATTAATATAGAATGACTAATAATAATAATTATTATTCTTTTAACATGCAATGTCTCGTATTCAGATTCAGAGAGATTTAGAGAAAACAGAGTGTATTGACACTGTGCTTCTTCTGCGTGAAAAGTGGCGTGAAGATAAAAATATCTATAAAGCTACTATAACGTTGTGGCTTACTTAATAATAAACGAAATACTTGAATGAAAGTGATTAGTGTACGTTTATATGCCATGTAACAGTTACTTCCCACCCGAGAAAATTGAATTTATTATTAAAATTTTTTGACTCTGAATTTTTTGACTTTGAAAATGGGGAGCGGAATGTTTTAACACTGGACTCCATCTGCCTACTCAGCTACAAGCGGGATACAGCGTGAAACTGCATAAAAATATAATAAATACATATGGCGAAACTTAACTCTGTGCTTTGCCTTGTTATCAGAGTAAGGGAATGATAATATAAAATTTTTTATACTTTGATTTTTGCTGGAAGTCTATTTTAGTGTTTTTAACTTATACGTGAGTATTTTCTCCTCTATGTTGGACACCTGTTGTCCTCTTTCTTAAAGTATAGCATATATAATATTTTTAATAACATTTTTTTTTCAAAATTATGTAATCTTAGTTACTCAAACAAAATTAGATTTCAACTATTACCAAGAGGTGCGGGTTTGAGTTAGGTTTATATTGCCATGCATTTCTAAATATTTTCCTTGTCTGTCTGAAAAAATAGCAAGTTTAATTCATAAATTATAATAAACATCTTAGACGTATTTCGTAAGTAATAGACTAATTCATAATTAACATAACAATACACCAACTAATCTCTGTCTGTTGTCGTCTACTTGGAGCAAAATATTACCATCACTTGTCTTGAGAGGAGTTGTCAAAGAATATTATATTGTGTATAATAATAATTATTTTTATTTTATCTAGTGACGACTCACTCTTTTTTTTTGTTCCTTTATTCAGCTGCAAGCTGTATTTTGCGAATAGCAGGGTTCTCTGCTTTTTCCCAGAATTCGAGATGTTAGTTGAGCGGCGGTACTTAACGCCACATTTCGTATTTCACTTGCAAGAAATGTACAATTTACAAGTGAAAATAACTCATTCGATTGATTTCGAATCCAATAATTTCGCATTTAATATCATTTCTTACCGACTGTCGCGATTTTGAATCGGCCAGATAAAAGGAAGAGGAATATATTTGAATACAAAACTGAAATATATTGAGACTGTCGTGGCACAGGGGCACAAGCGAATGACTATAAATGCTACGATTGTGGGTTGGATTCTCACTTGAGGTAATGAAATATTTAATATTTTTATTTCTTTACTCTGTTAAAAAGGCAAATCGCGGCGTTGAGTTCCGCCACCTAATTAATTTTCCGTAATGCCTTGAAAATTGAGTAGAATGAAAATAATGATAACAGAGTGTTTTAATAATCGGTTCCCTCTGCCTACCCTGATATTTGCGTGATAGTGAAGCTAAAGCTGAGTAAAAAAATAATCAATTGAAATATTAAAGAATTGTGCAAATAAGTAAATAAGCATTAGATAAATCTCAAAGAAAGAACAAAAATATAAACGGTTATTGTAATTACATTTTTGATTTTCAAATAAATCTAAATCTACGTAACAAACTTAGGTTTATTTAATGAAAATATAAACCAAGTTATATATTCAAAGTTAACCAACAAAATATCTTATAGGTACAATTTGTATAACAATTGAACTCCCAAGCGCCATAAAACTGAGCAAGTCATAAATAAATTTTACCTTATTACGCGCATATTGGAAACCAGACAACAATAACATAAAGTAAATTTTAACTTTCCGACGTACTAATTGTGTTTGTGTGAGAATGTTATTTTTACATGTAGTGTTTTTTTTTTCATTCAAGGTTCCAGAATTTAGCGGAAAATGGGGAACGGAAGTGTCTTAATAAGAAGAGAGTGTCTTACCACTAGGTTCCCAGGATCCCTGCTATATGCGTGATACAGTATGAAGCTAAAAAAAACAACTTTTAACATTTCTAGTTTACATCGTCACTTCACTGATCTTTTAATAATATACGTGTGTCCTGCATAAATCTCAGTTACTACCGTGAAAGAGAAATAGAATAAAGATATATAGAATAGAGTTTACATGTCCACCAACAAACAGTTTAGTATTTTATAAATACTTTACTCCGCTCCCTTGATCTGAACGAATTAACTTCGACTCTTTCTGCTCCCTTAGTCCTCTCTTCCCGTCTATTGGAAATACAAATATGCAGTTTACTTTTGCGAGTTCAACGTAGTCTTTAATGGGCCCGCACCGCTCGCGGTCACAACCGGCCTTTAAACTAGATATAGGTACCAAGATGATTAGAAAATGAGGTGACAGTGAAGAACTAAGTAACTTAATACTAAATTATTTCTGTCAACTGTCGTTTTTTTACATGTACTCAAGTGGGAATTGAAATCCACAACCAGTCCCGTTTACAGTCAAACTTTGTGCTTCTGCGCCACTATTCAATGTCTGTCATTTCTATTTTATATTTAATCTTTGACAAATCATCTTGCCCTCGCAGCAGTCGGTAGTATCTAATTAAGTAGCTGCAGTTAATGTCTGCTGAATTTATAGTTTGTAGGCGCATTGAGTGTAAATTATGCAAGTGCATTTATGCTATTATTTATCACTTTATAATCTCTTTCTCTCTGTTTATTTGAATTGCCGGCTCTTATCAGCAGAACTGCCTTCCGAACCGTTCATTCGATGATTCAAAAGTGCTTATAAGAGTCTATTTAAGTAAAGAATATTTTGAATTTCAATTTGAATAATTCTAGGCGTAAGAAAATAATGGGCATAATAGTGTGTGGTAAACTTGCCTACTTGTGAGTCTGATTACCACTCGAGGAAATGAACCTATTTAATATTTTCATTTCTTAAATATGGTGTCGAGGCCAAACGTTTCGGTACATCCACCATTCAACATGTAACGTCTCTAGAATTCGGCAAATAGCCAGGAACGGATGTGTCTTAGCACTAGGCTCCCTACAACAACATTTTAAAATATTTATTAAGGAAAACGTTTAAAAATTTGACCGGAGCGGGATCTGAACCCGTCTCTTTGGAAACCGTTCAAAAGTTAAAGACTCAAAGTCAAGTGAATCAAAGAGTCAAGTTCAAATCCCGCTATGTTCAAGTTTTTATAGGTTTTCTTAATAAGTATTTTTCTATCCCAAGTATGGAATTACACTTTGAAAATATTAAAGAATAACTATTTTAAAAGCTGCAAGTAATTTAATAAAGAATAACTATTTTAAACTAATGCTACTAGATACATATAAAAAGTGATGTAAATATACTTATCAAACTTCACTAAAGTGTGGCATTACAGCTCGTGGTCTCAGTCATAATTATTTAGATTTTCATTGAAATACATTAGATTTCTTCTTAACTCAAGGCAAATAACTCATTGGGTTCAAACTGTTTTTTAAGAGTAACTCTTTTGTAAGTTGAGATCGGAGTGATCTTTCCTTCCTGAAAATAATGACTTAACTCAAAATGGAACCCACAAATTTTTAGTCAGTCGCTGCGCCACGATGGCTTCTTTAACAATTAAATAAGTATTATTATACAAAAATTCTAAAGAAATTAACTTTAACTTGCTGTCACTAAAGCGAAAAACAAAACATTTCTTTAAGTGGAAACCTTATATGAAATTTTATACAAATATATTTTAAAGTTTATTTATTGTAAACATAATACAATGTAAAACCATCAACCACAAATATAAGATAATACGCTACATTTCGTTGCTTTTATATCTTTTTTACGTATCCACGTATACGTGACTCGCTAAGTAATAGTAAAATGATTGAAATGGTATCATACGATATATTGGATATATTAAAAAGAGGAAAAGTGTCTTAATATAAGATTTCCAGGTTCCCTCAGCCTGCCCTGCTATGTGCGGGATACAGCGTGAAGCTAAAAAAAAATATTTTATTTCCCAGTTCTGGTGAAATGTAATGTTGAATTTCACTTTGATTTCGGACGGAGAGATAAAAAAAAATACACTACAATAATACACTAAAATAAAAAATAAATATAAAAAATTACATGTAAAATTTTCATCATTGGTAGTTACATTAATAGTTTATATACAAAAGAAAATCACGAAATGGCCAATACTGGTACTACAAATCCACCCTTGCCTATCCTATTACGCAAAGTTTAACAAACGCTGAGGGTGGATTAATATTGTTAACAGGCGTTAAATTCGTTCGAAATTTCATTTGGAAAACAATTTGCCAAATTGTAATTTTGACGTTTATAGCTGTCAATTTAGTATGGATCTGTAATTTTTAGGGTTCCGTGGCCCAAAAGTAAAAAGTGGAATTTATTTATTGTCCATCTGTTTGTCAATCAATATCATTTTTCGCGGGATCACGTAAAGGTATCAAGTTGAAATTAATATCACATATTCTGGCATATTATTGCCAATAGTATTATTTATGTAACACGTTCACTGTGATGTTATTCTGAATTACATATACCTCGGATTTAATATTCACAAGAGGTAGGCTGCGAGCAAGAGATCGATGAAATCGACGAAACGATACGGTCATTAAAATAAGGACAGATACGAGAATAAAAAACACCAAGGCCTATAAAATGTCCTAAAGATCTCTTGGATTGCTTTCTACACTAACAACTCTATCTTTAAGGAACTCAAGGTTAAAGGACGGATGTTGTGGACTGTAAAATTACGAATTTTAGTTCTTCATCCACAAAACAGGAATGAGAATTCAATGGAAAGACTGATTGTGCAAGAGTTAATGATGGCCTAAAGTTATTTAAAATCAAGTCACTTATCGGTGACCTACGATCCTGTAAATGGTACGGAATCCTCGGTGGGAAATCCCGTTTCATACTTCATCTATTTTTACTTTTATTTTCCTTTTTTAAGAGATGATTATTATCATTTAATCTAGCACTGGAGTGAAGCAAGAGTGAGTGGTGGAAGTAATGGAAGTGAAGTAAAGGGATACCTTGATTGACCTTCAATAGTACAGTATGATACATGAAGAAATAGAAATTTAAAGATTAAAGACATGTGCTGAGACCATAGCGGTTGAAGCTCCGTACCGGTGTTGATGTAAAAATAATTAAATAACTAATTACAATTGAGGGCAGTCGTGGCACTGGATGTGTCACTGTAAATTCTGCAGTTTGTAGTTTCAACTCCCATTCAAAGAAATTAAATATTTAATTTGGCACCAAATAAAAAGCTCAGCGTTGAGTTACGTCACTCAACACGCAATGCCTTCAGAATTTAACGGAGAATAGGGAACAGAATGTCTTAACATTAGGTTACTTTTCCTTTCTGTGTGCGGGAAAAAGCGTGAAGCTAAAACAATCTAATTACAATTATTTGACTAACTTAATTTTACCTTAGAATGGGTTCTTCTTTGTACCGTACCTCATAATATTACGATTGAAACATACTCTCCAAGGCATTCAAACCTGTTACCCCGCTTTCACCCAACACTGCGCTTTGTAAGGTTACGAAAAAATAATAAACAATTGATTCCAGAAAGATTGCAAATAATAACACTTTATAATCTAATTTACGCTAATAAGCAGGATAAACAGGAACCTAGAGTTCTTAACTCTAGGTTCCCCCTATTTATCCTGTCGTCGCCGTCTCTCACTTTCGCCCAAATTGGTCAAGGTATTGCGTGTTAAGTGACGGAACTCAACGCTGGACGTTTTATTTGGTGGCAAAAATATTAATAAACGATAATTCATTTTCATTCATCCGCACCGAGTGGGAATTGAACCCACAACCGCCGCGTTACAGTCACACCCATATGAGCCACGACGGCTACTTTATATTTATAATATACCAAATATTAATTCTATATATTTGAGTAATAACTTTAAATAGCAAACACTCGCGTGTAGGGGTCGCGCAGCCGGCGGCTATATTTGATGACTTTCCTCAATTACATTTCAAAATTCCCCGCCTGGGTCTAAATTCAATAGACGACGTGACTAATTCAATATATATAATAATTTGGGAGTTTGTTAATCGGTTGGTATATCGATGGCTGGGGGCTTGAGGGTACATAATTATTATAATGTAGAGGCTTATGTAAATAAATAATTTTTAGAAAAAAAATAAAACTATCCTTTTTAAATTTAATTATATTTATTCTTAATTATACAAACTAAATGAAACATAAATTGCTGAATATTATAATTTTAATTACATCAAAGAAAAGTAAATTGAAAAATAATAAGTAAAATTAACATATATAACTATGATAAAATTCATTAGTTTTGAAGTCGGCGCCAGCCAAAAAATAAAACATTAAGAGATGACAAATAAATATTATCACACAAAACACAGGACAAAAATATAATGATTTAATTATTTTCCATTTCGAAAAAAGAAGTCCATTTAAAAAAAAGAAGTCTTTTGAATTATCACACTTCGCTTCACATTTAAAAAATATTAAAAGTAATACAAAAAAGGATTTACTCCTTATTATACAGTTATTTCCAAAACTAAAATAGTTAAAAATGAAATCTCAAAATTTTTTTTAGACTTTCAATAAAATTAAAAACTCTCTTATTCATTCTCCATTTCTCTAAACTCTAAAATCTGTTTCAACATTTATGTCTAACGCTGACACATTCAGATTTCTCGATATTACGTAAATTCCACCTATCAAGCAGTGCAGTAATAAATCACAGATATTCTGCGCACACAGCAATAAATGCTCTATAGAGAAAATGTCCATTGACAGCAGTAATGCACGATGACTTTTCTTTATTTAAGTTTTAATTAAAATGTTAAAAATTATATTATCGCATTTGTTTTTATTTTGTTACCAATGATCAGCCTGATGCATCTTCCCCTATATTAAATTAGGGAGGGTCCTTAAGTGTGAAGACACTTTTGTCTTCGTTTTTCTCGAAGTCGAGACATTCCATAGTGGAACTCAACGACATGTCTTGCCCAAGCCAAGCGGAGAGGAAATAACATTATTGGACCGATTATTTATTTTTTTAGCTTCATTGCATATAAATCCGTGCCGTGTGATCCCTGCCTAGAATAGGATCATCGTGGTACTGGTGGTGTCGTAAGAGGCGACTGAAGTATGTATGGTAGAGTCACGTCGCCAGCAATGGCAACACGCATGGGCAGACTCGACCGGACCATTACCACCCCCGGCATTTAAGACCGGCTTTAAGTTGTGGCTTTATGCCACTGCGTTTCACATCAGGTAATGCCTGGCTCCAGCGCCCAACCCTTTAAAGGCCGGAAACGCACCTGTAGCTCCTCTGATGTTGCACAGGATCGTGGGCGGCGGTGATCACTTGCCATCAGGTGACCCGAACGTTCGTTTGCCTTGTCTTTTCCATAAAAAAAAATATAACAGAGTAGGCAAAGGAAACTTGGTACAGTACCCCGATATTACTCTACTTAAGAAATTTTGCGTGTCGAGTATCCCAACACCACATTTAGTCTTCTCCCCAAAGCGAAGAAATTGAAAAAAAAAATCCCTTACTCTCGGGTATAGAATATATAACAACATACTGTATAATTTAAAATGTTCCAATATTTTTTTCTTTATGAAAGTTATTACTCACTATATTTTCCATTTCAATAGTTTTCTAGATCACTTATATAATGTTTATACAACATTTTAATATATTCCATGTTATTATATTAATGAACTAATACATTTGTGTTATATAAGCTCTATAATTTTTAATAATATCACAACTTAATTATACCAACTGTTGAAATAAAAAGAGAGTTTAATATTATAATGACACCGAGGCAGAAGCCCGGCGTTGAGTTCTGTCACTCAACACACAATGCCTCGAAAAATTCGACAGGAAGTGGGGATCAAAATTTCTTAGCACTAGGTTCCCTCTGCCTACCTTGCTGAGTGCAGGATACAGCGTGAAGATGTTTGTTTAATATTATAAATGGAACGTGGCGCTGCTCGTTTTATTATTGTCCATATTCAATATCTACTCGAACTATTAATTAATTAAGTAAAAGCTACTTAACGTTTTCAACATGGTAGGGTAGAGAGAATCTAGTACTTAAGACACTCCGTTCCCTGTTTTTCATCAATCTTTCGAAACATTGCGTGATGAGTGACGAAACTAATTAAAAAATGTAAAGAAATTAAAATATACACATCATTACCATGATTGGGGATCGAGCCCACGACCACTTCTGTTACAATCAGACAAAGCCACGATGACCTCAAGACTAATTATATTTATTAAATATGGATTCTTTTTTTATTTCTAAGAAGAAGTGCAACCATTTACTTTTTTCCCGACTGCTAAGAAGGGTTATATTTTTCGCGCGTATCTTGGATGTATGTATGTAGTATTTCTCATAGGTCCCGACTGTTAATAAATATTGGGCCTAATAAACTATTGGGCTTGTCTATTTTCTTTTTAATTTTATGCAGTCGGGATTTTTGTTTTTATAAATATTTTTTTGTACCTTTACCAAGTATTTCGTATATAGCAAAATGGGAAGAAGGATACTAGTATTAAACACTGCCTTCCCTAGGTAGATATAAAGACATAATTTTCGAGATATTATTCTCTGAATTAGAACAGATAAGGGGGTCAAGTGTTCGTTTCGAAGATTGGGATCAACACTACCACTCAATGAACTTAATTATTTGCTGAGTGTGACACTAAGTGAAGCTAAAAAAAAACATAGAATAAAAACTGGTTCACAGAATAAAAAATCCATACAAATATACCTATATATACCTCTATAGTTGCATCTCAACATAGTTTCAAACCGCTGATTCACTACAGAGTTGGTTCGTTCGTTTAATTGTTTTCATCAAGCACCCGAAAGTTAACGGTTGGGAAGTAACCGGGAAATTGCCTGCAAAATACTAACAAGTTGTTTAAAAAAATTAAATACTTCTCTTGCTATTAAATTAAGTTAAATTTGGTAGTTAGTTACCTTTGGTAAAAAATATCAGTAGTTCTTTAGTAAAAAAACCAGCTTCACGCTGTATCCCGCTCACAGTAGGGTAGGCAGAGGGAACCTAGTGTTAAGACACTCCGATCCCCACTTTCCGCCCAGTTCTGGAGGCATTGCCTGTTGAGTAGCGGAGGAAATCAAAATATAAATGTAAATAAATATTTTATTTCCTCGAGTGGGGATTGAACCCACAACCAGTCGGTTTTACAGTCACACCTTGTGCCGCTGCGCCACGATTGGCCTCAAATGAGATTAAATCATATTTTTGACTCCACAAATCAATATTTTTATTAAATTATTTAAGTAAAATCAAATTATTCTGTAATCAATTTTTAAAACAAAAATTATTTAAAGGCAATCAATGTAATATTAATATTAAAAATTTCCGTGAAGTTCCTCTATAAAATCTATAAATTCTTACTATTTATCTTTGATGTTTAGTTATATTTGATATTTTAATATCATAGATGGCTTACCACTCGAGGGAGTAAATTATTATTTATTTACATATACTATGGAGGTTTTTTATTTAAATTTATATATTGGTTTAAATTTATATTTTTATTTTCTCGCTCTCGTTGAGTTTCGCCACTCAACACGCAATGCTGGCAATGTCTTAACGGGAACATAGAATTTAGGTTCTCAGGTCCTCTCTGCCTCCCCTGCCATGGTTATTACTAAGCAAAAAAAAAAACTAGAATTTATTTAGATAATAAATTTTCCTCGTCTAGCACTTAAAAATAGTCTTCGCAGTAAGTAGTCTAAGGATTGTGTCCACAGAACATGATAAATAAAAAACTGTTGCAATGGAATATTAGGTTTAAATATCGAAATTATTTTCAATAGATGGAGAAGAACTTGTTTACATATTCTATTAAGAAAATATGTTTTTTTCTTTTAAATAAATGTATTAATAATATAATTTTAGGGACTTTTAGGGACACCATTTTTAATAATAATAAAAGTTACTTTACTGTCCATAAAAAAATAAACCAACATAGCACCTTAAAAATAACCAAAAAGTAGCGATAAGGCCACATTATAGTACTTTTTCTTCCAGGCAACCTTTGGATGTTGAAGTTATACAAAACTGGGCGGTGCATTAATTGGAATATTTATATATTTATGAAGCCGGTCGAGGCACAGGGGCACAAAGTGTGATTAAACCACGACTGGTTGTGGGTTCGATCCCCACTCAAGGAAATAAAATAGTTATTTAAATTTATATTTCCATTCCTTCGCTCTGATGTCGAGGCGAAGCATGGCGTTGAGTTCCGCCACTCAGCACGCAATGCCTCCAGAATTCGACGGAAAGTGAGGAACGGAGTGTCTTAACACTAGGTTTCCTCTACCTGATCTGCTGTGTGTGGGATACAAAGTAAATCAGTTTTATATTTTTTAATTGAGAGTGGGAGCGAAGATTCAAATTTTTCAACCTATCCTCCTAAGAGACAAAAAGAGAGAGAGAAAAAGATTTCGCAGTAAATCAAGTAATATAGGTGAAAATTAATTCACTTTATGTAAGAAATGCTATTTTCTCCCTAAGTAGAGCCAAATATATAGAATTTTATTTATTTATTATTTTATGAAACATATTGTATGGTATATTCCTCTTAAACCTTATTTCCTACTTTCTGCTTAAACATATAGAATAATCGTTTAAGTATAAATGATAACTCCAGTTAAATTGTTTCACCAAATCAGAAATAAAAAAATATTAAATATTAACCCTGTCTGGGATTTGAATTCCTACCCTATACAACAAATCTATATTTAATCTTCAGCAGGATGATTTTCAAAATATTACGGACATAACAATTACCTCAGTGGTGGTTGTACTTTACGACGATAAGGCTTAAACGGCCGATTCGCTCGGGAACAAAATAAATTTCCCTGATGGCCCTAAGTACTTACTACTCTTACTAAGATACCAAGGACTTCCTGAACGGATTTACCTTAATATCGCTATTAACTAGTGAATATCCTATGGTTTTGTCCGTTTATCTGAATGCTATATTTTTCCAATGTACGAAAATGAGAAATCATTTTTTTTAACCCATAATTTAGAGTTTTTTTGGTTTAAAATTGATTTGTCAGTGTTTCAATAGTGGTTTGAAGATGGGTAGAATAAGACTAGCAGCCGTGTCATATCACTAACATAACACTAGGTTCCCAGATTCCCGCGGCCTACCCGCCTAAAAAAAACACCCTTATTCTTCCGAATGTACAGTTTATATATCTTTTAAATTACACTCAATTGAAGTACTTTTTATATGGTAATTTCCATAATATATAAAATAAGTGTATTTACTCTTTCACGGTATACAAATTAAACTATCATTAATTGATAAAAAGAAAAAGTATGACAGCGTTGCTAGTTTTAGTCTTAACACTAGATTTGAAACTTACGCTTCCACCAAAATGCAAATGAAATGGAATATCTAAACAATGATATTCGCTTTATCCTGCATCTAGGAGAATATGGAACATGGGATAGGTTCCCAAGTTAACACTTTGTTACAATTAAAACATTTCCGTTCGTCACTTTCCGCCGAAATCTGTGCACAGTGAGCGTTGAGTGGCGGAACTCGCCGCGAAGCTTTGCCTTGTTATCACAACGAGGAAATAAAAATGTATTAAATACTTCATTTTCTCTCGCGTAAATTAAGTCTCCGAGGGAATCAAACCCACAACCGTCGCGTTTACCGTCGTACGCTTGCGGCCCTGCGCCACAACTGTCTCGATGTGACCTGACAATATGACAAATAATGTAAAATACGTAATAATGTAATAGTAAAAACATATTTTAGATACATTTAATATTGACAGATATACAACTTCAAAAATATCCACAAAGAAAGAGAGGAGATACTGTGATATATGATTTGTTGCTAGAGACTCAAACGCAGCTTCACTCGTAAACTTATTTTTATATTATGGCCAAAGGATAATAATATGTTTTGTAAAATATAGTTTGATTATAATCAGTCGAGTAGTTTTGCCGTGAAAGCGTAAAAAACTTACTTTTTGAGGATGAGGCCAGTCGTGGCGCAGTGACACAAAGTGTGACTGTAATACCTACTGGTTGTGGGTTCGATCCCCACTCGAGGAGATGAAATATTTATTTAAATTTATATTTCCATTTCTTCGCTCTGGTGTCGAGGACAAGCGCGACGTTGAGTTCTGCTACTCAACACGCAATGCCTCCAGAATTCGGCAGAAAGTGAGGAACGGAGTGTCTTAACACTAGGTTCCCTCTGCCTAACCTGCAGTGTGCGTGAAGCTGATTTAACTTATTTTTTTGTGTTCTTTTTTGGTGATGATTCTTACTTACCATTGGACTCAAGTCATTTACACTACATTACTGTCATTAATTGGGTATTGCTTAGATATCATAATATTCTTTTAAAAATGAAGTTTTATTTTTGTTTAAAGTACTAAAAAAATATAATACTAACACTGTCCTAAAAGCTTCAGATTCATCTTGGAAAAGTTTATTTTTAGCCTAACGCCTTTATATCAGACGACACGTACGTCAACAAAGGCCATCGATACTATGAAAAGGGTGAGGATTCTAAGTAAAGTGATTGCGTTGTTTATTTATTTTACGATTGGACATGTAAGGAGTATGTTATATCTACTTCATTTAATTTTAAATTTATATTTTTTTATTAAACATATTTTTTGACAAAAATATATACATAAAATGAATTTCAAACAGTCGTGGCGCAGCGGGACAAAATCTGACTCTTAATAAGACAGTTGTGGGCGCGATTGCTCGATCTGGGAATAAGACAAAGCGCGGCGTTGAATTCCGCCACTCAACACAACGGCGTATCTTAATATTTACTTACCCTGCAATACTTTTAACTATATTTATCAATTTATACATATATGTCAAATAAAATCCATGTACACCTCTGAATACTCATGAATAAAGTATTCATAAACGAAATAAAAGAACAAAATATAACATAAAAAACAAAAAACAACCTTTCTAGTTTATCCCAAGTAGCAAAGCTTTGTAGCAAGTTCACTAGACCAGCTGATTCAATTTTCATGTTAATCTGAAACACTACGGAAAGTCATGTTAGGCCAACGTTTGTAGTTCGGTGCCTCTTTTTAGCTTATAACTTAATAAACTATGACAAACAATGTTTTTATACAAAAATGTTACATATAGTGGACTTTTTCTGACTATTTAATCATGGGTTCCATCTCTTGCTCTGGGTTCCATCACTACTCAATATTATAGGATCTTTGATATTGGCGATTTTTTATAAATTACTAAAAAAACTTGAATCCAATCGTGGCGCAGGAGCGTCTGAATGTGAACGCGAAAGGTTCTTTGTTTGATTCTTACTAGAAAAAAATAAATATTTAATATTTTAATTTCTCCGTAATTCGTTATGTGAGTTTAATTTAAATCTACAAGACTTTTCCATATTAATAAATAGAATTGGAGGAATTGATTTCTTCAGTATAAATAAAAAAAGAATAAATATAAAATCGATTCTCACTTTTCCGCTTATTGAACACTTATTACATTTCATTTGTCAGTTCGTATAATACATGAAATACGTATATCTCGGCGTGGCATAGAGATAGTCCGTGGTGAGTCCTACTCTTATTTTAAAACTCTTTTTTTCCTTTTTTTTTCTTTATCTTTTCATCTTATCTTGTAAATAAAAGGATGGGCAGAAGAAACCAGTTAAGATACTGGGTTCCCATTAAAATTTATTTTATTTTCCCATTTTAAGCCGAATTCCCGACGCATAGCGTGTTGATTGACAAAACTTAACAGCTTAAGAGAATGAAAGTATTAAAAATTTAATCCTTTTCATTTCACATAAATCGAACCCACAGCCATTGCATTTACAGTCACACGTTAGTGCCACTGCACCACGATTGGTCTTCTAATATTATTATATTTGACTTTATCTATAAGACATGCCTTTGTTCTTAGCCAGTGATACACTGGAGTGCACTATGTTAATGTATGCAAAATAGAGGATTAAGCTTTAATCAAACTATTTATAAGCAAGCATATGAGAATCATAAACAAAGTGACGTTTGCATTTTAGTATGTAGATTAGTATGAAGAATTCTAAAAGTTTTAAATTTAAGCTTAAATTTTATGATAAAGAGAGGTTCATATAGGTAGTGATATAACACTATGTTATAATTTTGTTAATACATTTGTTTGCGCAGTGGCCCGAAAATTCAGCGATGTGTGGGGAACAGAGTGTATTAATGTAAGGTTCCCTGATATAAGCGGGTTACAGCGTGAAGCTAAATAAAAAAAAACGTTAATATATATGGTTGATAAAACAAGAACAAAGAAAGATCTAGATTTTTGAGTGGAAAATCAAACCCGCAACCAATCCAGTCCAACATATCTCAGCTAACCAATAAAAAAAAATACTAACACAAAAACTAAATAACCAATTTTAAAAGTCATTTCACATTTCAATTAGGAAAACCGACGTATCTAGTACAGAAGGAATAGTGGACGAGATTAGAAAAATTTACGTGATGCTTTCCTAAGATAAAACAAGCGTTGGAACGGTAAAGAAGTTCGGCCACTTATCTGGAAACCTGACAAGGGTGTAGGATTTATGCTGGCTAGCTTCGTGCAATTCAATTTTTGCTCTTCTTGCCTTCTTTGATTTTGTTTAAGACAAAATCTTTGAGAGGAGATGTTGAAATTTTGGCATAAGTTTGGATGTCCAATGTCCGATGTTAAAAATTTGAATTTAAATATTTGTTACGTTTTTAAGATAAATTTATGTTTGTATTTATATGAAGATTATGTCATGGAGAATATAGTTTGTCAAGTAGATTAGGATTATCTGTGACTATAAATATATAATGTTTTATTTGTGTTTTTTATACTCCACATGTAGAAGAATAGGCAGAAGAGACTTAATGAAGCGTAGACACAAATAGGTAGCAAACATAGAAATAAAACACACAATCGAACTAAGAACCTCTTTTTAATACGATTAAAATAAGAATTGTTTCTATACCCAAGATTTCCAAATTAAAAGAAACATCAACTTTTTCCTAAATATTTTATTTATGCGAAATAAATAAGTCAATATTTATTTTGCATAATAACTAATTACAACATCATGTGTAAAGAATAATTAAGTTGTAATAAATTTCGTAATATTATGTGAATAATGGTCGTTAAGTAATAACTAAGTTAATCAATTCGCTACGTAATATTCGTTATCGAATGCGTTTTATACAGCGACTAGTGGGCGCCAACAATGTCGTTTTTGTAAATTATACAATGTAAAATCCATTCTTTTTCACCTAAAATTCTGAAGGTACTGTTTGTCAGTAACTCTCTAATTTTGAACACAATACTCAATTTTATGTTATGTGGGAAAAAACGTAATTAAAGTAATTGGATTGGATTGGAGATTGACTTGTCTTTAGACTTTTTAGTCACAAATTATAAGTTATACTCATTCACCTTCATAATTAGTATCAGTTCGGAAAATTATATAATTTAACGTTAATTTACACATTATTAATTTACAAAAGAGAGAGAGAGACTTTTATAACTGCAGGTCCACAGGAAGTACTTTATAGGTTTTGATTACGTGGCGAATCTTTATTAATATAACAAAAAGGAAGAGTTTGTTTGCTTGTTTAAGCGCTAAGATATCTGGAATCACTGCTACATCGTGTATTTATCTGTTATATATAACTCGCAATAATATGGGGTACCCTTGCTATCGATGACATCCTTCCAAAGTAATGCTTGTGCACTATCAGAATAATGAAAAAAAGTTGTTCATGATTAAATGTATAAATTATAATATATAATCAATCTGTTGGCAAATGTAGCATAATAAAAAACTTACATGTGGTATGCGGGCGAAGCTGCGACTGGGTCACCAGTTTCATAAAAAATGCAGCAAAAAAATACCCAATTTTTTTGCTTTGACTTTAGCAGTGTGATATTTTTTTTACCTCAAGGGGTAGTAGACTCGAATTTTTATATTAATTTCAGCTTAATACCTCCACGTGATCTCGGGATAAATGGTTTTGACAGACGGAAAAACCGTACAATCACTAGTCGGAGGTATAAATTGGAGGTTGCTTTTTCTGAAATTCAAGCTTAGCTTAGCCCTTTCATCTAATACCTCACTTAAACTAGCGGCGTTAATACCAAATTTTGACTCTTTTTAAAGTTATTATTACGATATACACTTTTATTATACAAGACAATAGATTTTACATTTTTAAATATAAATTGTTATAAAAAATACATTTAAAAATATAAAAAAAACACTCTTCCGAGGGCGGGACATGGGTCCAACCCATTAGTGGCTAGGGCTCCAGAACCTCCTCACAATACGCGCCGTCTCAAGTAAAACTGCCTTGTGCAACCGGTTCCTGATACAACAGCTAAGCTATAACCTCTGAAGATGTTGATCGAGGCTTTTCGCTATTAAACCGTTAACTAAAACCACTATCGACAATGATAGTCGCATTAACCTCCCACATGGCGGTAATCTCATGGGCTAGGTCCAACTATTTAGATAGCTTTTCTTCTTCAGTATTGACGAGATTGTCATCACGTATGATAGGAATATCAACAATCACTGCGCGGTCGGTCTATTAGTACTATATCAGGTCTATTGGCAACAAGATACCTGTCAGTAATAATAGACCGATCCCAGTAGAGCAAGGCAAAGCTATTTTCAAGAACAGACATGGGATTGTACTTGTAGCTTATCTACCTTACCTTTAATTCCACAAGGCCACATTGAAGAGCAACTTGCTGGTATATTATGACAGTGACGTCAATGTTGGCATGCTGGAACGTGACTGAATGTCGAAAATGTTACTTATTTGGAAAACGTATAAAAATTTTAACAAGACTCGAACCCGCGCTTCCTGGAAACCGACCAGGCGCTCTGAACACTAAGCCAAAGTTCGGAACGGAACCCTAAAAATATAAATACTCATATACTATAAATACAGCAAAGTTAAAATAAATTTAAACTTTCATGTAAGCATTTAATTGCGTTCGTTCCGCTCGCGGACACAAAAATAATTTTAATTGGTAATTTTATTTATTGTCTATCTGCAAATGCAATTTTATTTGAAATTTTAAAACAGTACGTAACTAATGTATAATATTCTTTATAATTTTAAGCAATCGATATGACGACTCAGAATGGAGGGTCTTAACACTCTGATCTACACTTGTCCTCCTGAATTCCAAATATTTCGTGTTTTGTGGCGGTATTCAACGCCGTATAGTGTCTTTAAGATTGAGAAAATAAAAGTGAATATTTTTTTTCTGGAGTAAAAAGATTGAGTGGTGAAATTCAGTGCACATACTTGTCTTGGAAACGAACCTATAAACACCGCGTTTACCACAAAAATAGTCAAAATAAACACAAACGTCTAGAAATATTTCCAGCTATTTTCAACTAAAATAAACAGTTAAGAGAAAAATTATATATATTTTGCAGCCATTAAAAGTTCTAGTTCTTAATTTCTGGAAAACTGGTTCATAAATAACGCGTATAACGTAGTTTTAACTTTTCAGTACGGCGAATTGTTTATATCAATGCGATGTGGCTTACAGCAAAAGTAAATTAGTCTCATTAAAATGAAATAATGCCTGATTGTGGGTTCAAAACCTACTTAGGGAAATGTATATTATATCTTTCAGCTTTACACTATATCGCACATATAACAGCAGGTGCAGAGAGGGCAAGATAAAAGATAAAACACATCGTTCTCCACTTTATTTTCTAAATTCGAGATATTGCGTTTTGAGTGACAAAAAATTAGGGATTGCTTTTAGTTTCACGCTGTATTCCGCACATAGCAAGGTAAGCAGAGTCAAATTTGTAGTATTAAATATTTTTGTCCGGCTTTACGTTTTTTCCCGCAGCAAAGTAAGTAGAGGGAACCTCCGCTCCTCAATTTTAGTTTTGTAAGATGAAACTCAACGCTGCGCTGTATTTTCTTTTTAACAGAGCGAGGAAAAATAAACTTATCTATTCCCTCGAGTGGAAATCGTACTCACAACCGTTGCATTTACAGTTAAATACCATGCATGCTTCTTTTTAAATTCATATAACACAATATATAAAAAAAAAAACTTAAAAAAGATAATTTAATCCACATTATATTTTAAGCAACGCTGAAACTAATATCGTTAGTCCGTATGTTGGCATTACCATTTTAATAAACGACCGGAAGCGGATGGGGTTTATTCATAATTATTTACTTATTAGCTTCCAAGCGCCACCTGCTGCCGAATCCTTATACAGTTTTATCAGCATAATTATTTATATTATTAGAAAGACAAATTTTTATTACAATACAAAGTAAAGACGTTGTGGCGCAGTGTAGCATCCTGTATGTAAGCGTGAGTTGTGAATTCGATCTTCACACGAAGGATGATAAACAAAGCGTGTGGTTAAGCTCCGCCATTCAACACGCAATGCCCCGAAAGTTGGGGTTTTTTCTACCAAATTTGGCCCTCCTTATAAGGCTATTATTTCTTTAAATAATAATATAAAAATGACGAGACAAAAATGACACAGGTAAACGTCGTTTTTTTTAGTAAACTGGTTTTTAAAGTATAACTGGTATAAAATTAAAAGTATTTTGAATTATATAAATATGTAAAATTAGTAAAACTCAAAAAGTCTCATAAATTAAGAAATAAAAAAATTATATACAATCTTTGCGTATAAAAAAAGTCATGGTGAAAAAATATTACAGAATAAACACCCAAATCCGATCTAAATCAAGAATATGAACATATGAACTACACTACAAAAATATAAAATATTTTTATTTATTTATGTCCTAGTATTTCCTAGCCTTCTGTTATTTAACTAGAGTCCAGTTTATATACGTCAAAAAGCGATGTCAAACAGAAATACCTCTTTCCTGTATAGAGATCCGTACATTCTTTTTATTATAGAGATGCAACCGAATGACAGGTCCGTATGTCTATAGCAAAGCCCGTTTGATCGATTGGGATGAGCCTTCTGTAAATTGTAAGGCAGTGTCGGCGATAACATATTTTTGGTATTTTTTTAGCTTTACACTAAATTCCAACTCCCCATACCTTTTAAATACTTTCCTTCCCACTTTTCGACGAGTTTTCCAAGCTTTCTGTTTTGAGTGGCAGACTTAACGACGCGCTTTGTTTCATTACTAGAGCGATGAAATGAAGATATTAAATATTTCATTCCTCAAGTGGGAATAGAACTCACAACCGCCACGTTTACACTGTGTACGTTTGTACCCCTGTGGCACGACAGCCTCATCATTTTTTTTAGTTATTGAAAATGTTTATATATTTTTCATGTAATTTTTGACATCCTAACGCTTTATTGTAGAATACAAAAAAAAAGTTTTTACCTTGCTACAGTAAGTTTGTATTATTTTTCTTATAAGAATAATAATTTATTACCGCAAGTGGGGATCGGACACACAATCATATTGTTTATAGTCAGATACTTTCTTACTGTATCAATGTTTGATTGTTATTGCAAGAAAATAAAGAATAAAATAAGCTAATTTTTGTAAAAGATCAAATAAAATCAGTATAACATAATTTTTGAAATACAACAATAAAACCACCAACAACAATAAAATAAAAATTATGAATTAACCCATCACTAAGACTTCGTATAAACGTCTGATCGTAGTAAGAGACGTAATTTTTCTTTTTAACTTACGACTATTTATCTTAAACCGGATCTGAAAAATAAAAAGTAACGTTGTCCGACCGCATCTATCAATATAACGATGGACACTCAAAGGTTAAGGATACTTTTTCGGTCGGGATAATCGCCGGACGTTGCCCAAATAGAGTGGCTATGGTATATTATATTTTCAGGACAAAAAAAAGGAACGGTACGCTTTATCTAGCATTGCACGTTCGGCAGAAGGAACCTAGTGTTAGGACACGGCTTTCTTCAATTTCTACTCAATTTTCGAGATATTTCATTTTAGATGGCAAAACTGAATTACTTAAAAAAATTAAAATTATAGATTCTCTCGAGTATGAATCCACTACCGTCACGTTTACAGTCAGAAGCTGTGCAACTGCACTACTACGACTTCAATAACTATATGCGTAAATTAATTACTTAAATGATAAATATTCTAATGAATGAACAAACTTTAGTAAGTTGTGGTTCGGTCCCCACCTGCGTTTCATATTGTGTACTCACAGCAAATATGGAGCAAAATCTAAATCTAAATTTATTGAGTTAAAATTGACAAAAGTAAATAAAGATGGGAGTTGAAGAACCACTCTCATTTTTATCAATTATCTTTTCAACAGAAAACAGACACAAAAAGCAATTTCGTGTTAATAACGAATACATCGATTCATCAATTTTTGAAATTTGGCATATTGATGATATAACTTAATGAAGCACTTTGTCTTATAAAATTCGAAAAAAAATATTAACCACGGATGAGGTAATGTCTTACGATCAAGGTACTTCGATGGCGGTAGGTAAAGGAAATCTAATGTTAAGATACCGCTCCCTATTATCCGACAAATTCTGGAGGACGATAGCGAAGAAATGAAAATATGAATAATTTCAATTTCATTTCCTCTAGTGGAAATCGAACCCACAACCTCTCGAGTTTACAGTCTGATACTTGTGCGCCTGCACTTCGACTGGTCCGTAATTATAATACGTCAAATATGATATATAATAATATTTTTATTTTTAAAAATATGTAATCCCATGGTCACCCCAAGTCTAGATTTCTCTAACGAGAGGTATCCATCATTCGTGATGTGATCGTCGGAATTGGGTCGGATGGCCGGTAGAAATTGTGAGATATTTTCTACTTTCATGCGATTATGGATTTCGGACTTCAGTGTCATGATACTGGCGATGAGAGCTGGCGTGGACCTTTTAGTTAGTTATTTATAATATAATGTTATTTTTCTTTAATTAATAATTTATTATTTAATTAATATTAAATAATCATTCTTAATTCTTCCAGGCCATTGTAACGCAGCAACATGCCGCAGCGTCTGTTTGATGACTGACGGTCGTGTATTCGATATCCACTTGGTGCAATTATTTTAACATTTTCTCGCTGGTAACAAAACAAAATGCGGCGTTCATTTACCTATATCGAAAATTACTATGTTAATTAAATATTTTTGTTAATTAAATAATATTGAATATTTTGATAATAAATAGATCTTTATAAGCAGAATACTTAACTAAGAATACCTCTGAAATAAGACTATCATTCATAAAAATATATAAATAAGAACTTTATTTCGAGCCAGAAGAGGCCAGTCGTGGCGTAGCGGCACGAGGTGTGACTGTAAAACCGACTGGTTGTGGGTTCGATCCCCACTCGAGGAGATGAAATATTTACTTAAATTTATATTTCCATTTCTTCGCTCTGGTGTCGAGGTTAAGCGCGGCGTTGAGTTCTGCCACTCAACACGCTATGCCTCCAGAATTCGGCAGAAAGTGGGGAACGGAGTGTCTTAACACTAGGTTCCCTCTCCTAACCTGAGGTGTGCGGGGTACAGCGTGAAGCTGATTTAATTTTTTTTTTATTTTTAATACAAATATTTAAAAATATGTTAACAATTTTTTAACAAAATACTAGAATCCTTTAATATATAGGCAATATTTATAGCTATTTTGTAATATATTTAAAATAAAAAAAAAACCCAATAAACTTTTACTAGTCAAAAAAAAATGTTGAATTCACAATGAAACACTATGCCACAACACACAAAGCTTTTATTATTCCTGATTGGTATATGGCACAGAGTAAATAATTATTAAAATTTAGCAGAGTTTCAAATGTATTGAAATTATAAAGAAATGTAAAAAAACTACTTTATAAACAGATAGGAAAACACTACTAAAATGTATTGAAACATTACTAATAGCCTTTTCTGTCTGTAAGCGCGACGATTACAGTTTCGATTCCCAAATGTGGTATCAATTTTTTTCATTTTTTCGCTTTAGTAATAAGACAAAATGTGAGTAGTAGCAAGCAAGGGTGAGCATGCAATGTGAATATGGGAAACGGAGTGTCATCACACTAGATTCACCCTATTTTTAACAATTCTAAAGTGTTAATCCAAGCTTAGGAGAGAAAAATACTTATTTATGAAACGTGTAAAAATTTGAACATAGCGGGATTTGATTCCGTGCCTCTAAGAAACTGACCACTAAACCGTACGTTCAAATGTTAATACCCTGCCGTATGCGGGATATAAAGTAATCACTCACCTCGAAAATTCAACTGAAAGTGGGAAACGGAGTGTCTAAGCACTAGGTTCCCTCTACCTATCCTGCTATAAACGGGATATAAAGTGAATATAAAAAAAAAATAAAGTAACGCTATAGACATCTTTACCCTCTATCCTCCAAAGTAGGCAATTTAAGAAGATACTGTCAAAAAACGCCTCACACGCGTCAAAATTATTATGTAACATACGTAGATCTAAAACTCTTTTAAACTGAAATTTTTCATACAATAATTTTACATATTAGTTTTCTGATTTTTCTTGCATACGCACAGTGATCGATGTGCAGCATAACAAAAGAGTTTAAAATATAGATGACGATGTGCATTAACGAAACTTTGCCCACTGTAAATGTAGTGAATATTTAACCGCACTTCATTTGGGAACAGATGTTATTTCCGCTGGAGCCAGAGGGCTTGATATCAAAGAAAACGAACAACCTGTGTAAATGTCACAGTAAACATGCAAACTGTATTCTTTTGTTTAAAATTGTATTTACAAATAAAATTCTATTTACAGAAGGTGTATTCATTAATTTAAGGTTTTGATTTCAAAAAGTTACAATGACAAGTTAAGATTTAAGTTTTATTTTCAGCTTCACAGTAGTAAGAGGGAATGTGAGAATCCTAGCGTTAAGACACTCCGTTCCTCATTAAGACACTCTGTTTTCAATTCCGTCGAATTCTAAAAGCATTGCGTGTTAAACGGTGCTTTGCCACGTTTAAATATTAAATATTTCATTTCCTCGATTAGAAATAGAACATGCCATTGTGCCTCTGCGCAATGATGCGACATAAAATTGTATTTAAAATTTTCGGTGTAGTTTATATAGTTTATTCCAAATAGTAAAATTTAAGTCGTGGCGCAGCGGCACAAAGTGTGACTGTAAAACCGATTGGCCGTGGATTCGATCTACACTCGAGGAGATGAAATATTTATTTTAATTTATATTTCCATTTCTTCGCTCTGGTGTCGAGGCTATTGAGGCGCGGCGTTGGGTTCTGCCACTAAACACGCAATGCCTCCAGAATGCGGCAGAAAGTGGAGAACTCAACACTAGGTTCCCTCTGCCTACCCTGCTGTGTGCGCGATATAGCGTGAAGCTGATAACTAAAATTTAATAAATTTAATAACACGTATTATTTTGAATTCTGAGAGAGAGCGCAATGTTTTGATATGATTTTTCTCTTCTTACTCTGCTATGTGAAGTACAATGTAAAGGTGAAGAGGAAGGAAAGTGTTTTGTAAGCATTAATTACATTTCATAAATAAAAGACGGAATTTAAATCGATTATCCGGCGAAAATGCAACGAAGGAAAAAGTAAGATTTATTACAAATAGATATCTTTAGTTATTTAATATACAGTACAGTAATATACAGTACAGTAATATACAGTTTTACATTTACAAATTAAGATGTTTTACAAAAATAATCCCAGATCTACTTAGATAAAACATAAGTTCTATAAGTTCTTGATGAAAAGGATCTCGACAGACAGAATGACAGGAAAGTGATCCTATAAGGGTCCCTTTTTTCTTTTTAGATATCAAATTCTGAAAAAAAGAATTAATCATCTATCAGCCAATTTATTTAACTACGTAAAGAATAGAAAGCGTACAGTTTTATCAGTATTTTTCGTAAAAATTAAAGATCCGGTTATACGCCAGAATTCAGATAAATTTAGGTATTCCCCTCTTTTAATAAATGGGATGTTCCATTACCCAAAATCATACTATCGTATGAATTCATATATACTGAAATCATACTATCGTATGAATCCATATATACAAAATACTGAAATTATACAAAAAATACAAAAACATGTACCACTGTCAGTGATTCTAACATCTTATTTTTAGACAGAATGATTAAAAAAAATTAAATTATCCTTAATTCCTCTTTCTAGTAACATAAAATGCAATGTTGAGTTATGCTTCTCTATGTGCAAAGATAGCTAGCAAAAGAGCGCTCTCAAGATCGGTTTCGGGCTTGAGGGCGGTTTGCTGTTTTCAATCATAAATTATATATCTTTGAATGAAAATGGCATCTAAAGAACGATCTCAAACTTCAAAGTGATTTATATATGCAAGCTAACGTCTGTAATCTAAGCGGAAAGCGGAGTGTCTTGACATGGGTTTCCCATTATAAATTTATAATTTTTAACACTGCAGTAAAAAATATTAAATGAAAGTATCATTAAATATTCCTGATAGCTCTAGAATCCGGCTTTAGCCTGTAATTCTTGCTTATTAATAATTTCATTACGTATTTTTTGAATACTGACTCGTTTTATTATATTTGTTTATTGTTATTTTTAGCACCATCCCTGATTATATGAAGGTAGTTTTTAATTTTATTTTTTTATAGCTTAAACGGCGCGCTTTGCCTTTTTATCAGAGCAAGAAAATAAAAATATGAAATATTTCATACCCCGATTGGGGATGGTAACCGACGCCCTTACAGTCGCAAGCTTATTTAATTGTCTTAGGAGGTCACTACTTTGTTTTCTGATAAACTTTAAAAACAGCTTTAACTTAATATCAGCAAACAAATAATTTTATTATTTAAATTTCCCCAATAACAACAATCAATTTATATGAAAATCCATTATATTTCATAAATCACAGAATTACGAAGTGTCGTGGAGTATCAGCGAATTCGTTTAGTAGAGCGAGCCACGGTTGATTAGGAACAATGAAACTCTTAACAAATTCTAACCAAAACAATGGAAATACAATATAAATAGCTGACACTAAGTAAATATACTGTAAACCTCGTGGTTTATTAGACAAGCTGTGCTATAGCTATAAATTATCACAAAGAAAACAGAAAGCTAGGCAGACGCAAAATATTATTCTACACAGATGTGTATGTCGAAATCAATTATAGCTACAGACAAACAGACTGACACTTTTTTTACACTTTAATTATAGTAAAATAAATAGATAGATGCGCGAATGAAGTCGTGGGCATTGCTTGTGTTTCTATAAATCAATTCTAGGTTCTTTATCACTAAATAACGATTTTTCGAAATCCCACGATAACAGACATAAGTATATTTTCTTTTTTAGCTTCGCTCTGTATCCGGTATATAGCTGGGCAGGCAGAGAAAATCGGAGCCAAACTGAAAACATTCCATGTTGAGTGGCGGAACTCAATTTCGCGTTTCGCCTTGTTACCAGAAAACAACAGCAAGGAAAACAACAGTTTGAAATATTTGATTTCTCTGACTGGGAATCAAACCCACAATTGCTACAGCCACACGGTTTTGCTACTGCAACACGTTGGCCTCAAATATAGTAATTATACTACATTAATTATACTACAAATATATACTGGCTTATATTTAAAATATAACCATATCACATCTTAACCAATATACAGTCAAACTTCAACCTTAAAAGAACAACTGAAACTTTATAAAGGCTTCAAACTTTTGATGGAATTGGACATCTTTAATGAATATTTGTGAATTTAAATAATTTAATATTGATATTTCTGAAACTTTTACAATTTAGCTTTTTTCCTTTGTGATATAAATCAGATGTAATAATTTTGCTTGAAAGGGTGATTTCTTTTTGAAAAAAAAAAGATAATTGCTTTGAAATAACAACTAACTAATGTTAGTATCAGAGTAATCTCTGTTTTTTTTATTAATCAACTTCACGCTGTATCCCGCACAAAGCAGGGTAGGCAGAGGAAACCTAGTGTAAGACACTCTGTTCCCCACTTCCTGCCGAATTCTGGAGGCATTGGAGGCAACTCAACGTCGCGCTTGGCCTCGACGCTAGAGCGAAGAAATGGCAATATAAATTTAAGTAAATATTTTATCTCCTCGAGTGGGGATCGAACCCACAACCAGTCGGTTTTACAGTCACACTTTGTGGCGCTACGCCACGACTGGCCTCAATTAAGTATTTTTATATTATTTTTTATGGAAAAGACAAGGCAAACGAGCGTTCGGGTCACCTGATGGTAAGTGATTACCGCCGTGGGCGGCGGTTATGTTTTATCTAATATATATATATATATATATATATATATATATATATATATAAGTTCTATAAGTTCTTGATGAAAAGGACCTCGATCGATCTATATATATATATATATATATATATATATATATATATATATATATATATATATATATATATATATATATATATCAATCTGAAAGTAACGTCAAATATCCAGGTTTACAGTCCTTTGGAGCATAGCAAGATTTTTTTTTTCAGGTAACAAAATAAAGCAAATGAGCGTTGATGTTCATATAAGGTACTTCTAGTTGACCTACAATAGTAGAAAACTACTTGCACATGACCGATTTTAGTTTTTTTAGCTATTATCTAATATATTTTTTTATTTTACGCATTTTATATTAGAATGGGACTTAGAACACTTCATGCCTCATTTAACAACAAATTTTCAAGATATTGAGCAACTCTACACCGCGCTTTGTCTACTAGAGCGGTAAATAAAGTAATAAATGGCATCATACTACAGTCGTAGTGCAGATGCACAAAGTGTGACTGTAAAATCGATTGGTGTTGGCTTCGATCCCCACTCGAGGAGATGAATTTTTTTTTTAAATGTATATTTCCATTTTTTTGCACCGGGGTCAAAAGGGTCAAAGGTCTAGGGAAAGCGCGGCGTTAAACTCCGCCACTCAACACGCAGCGTTTTCAAAATTCGGCGGAAAGTAGGGAACGTAGTGTCTTAGCACTAGATTCCCTCTGCCTACTCCGATGTGTACAGGAGTACACATACGGCGTGAAGCTGATTTATTTATTTCATCATACTACATTACGTTTACGGTGAGATGCTATTCCACTATTTCAGGATAACAATAACGTAGTATTTTTTTATAATCTATTGTCTATACTAATATTATAAAGAGGTAAGATTTGTATTTTTGTATGTATGTTTGTATTGTTTTCACACAAAAACTACCGGACGGATTTTAAAAATTCTTTCACTATTAGAAAGCTGCATCTTCACTGTCCCACATAGGCTATATTACATTTTCAAAAAAAATAGAGATCCCTAAGAAAAATGCAATAATGTAACCCAAGGTGTGAAAAAATTGATCTTAAAAATTATATCATGGCGTGCGCTGCGAAAACTATTGATGATAGAACAAATTAATGTTTTACAGTATTATAGAACGCATCAATATCTATAAAAAAGTCCGTGATACCATATGTCCAACTACTATAGTTATGACAATATAACTACTTTTTTATATTTTTTAAGTTGATGAAAGTGCCGGCAATAATCAAACCATTTTATTCATACCTCTAATTTGATCCTGATTCTATTAAATTATATTTTATTAAAGATAATTTCAATATGTGTAAAGTACTTTTTAAATTAACGAAATCGGACATTTCATTCAAAAGATATAACGAATTTAAAAATATCACTCTAAAGAAAATCATGTAATAATAAAAAATGCGGAGTGTAGCCTCGCGCACCATAGTGAGTAACTAACTATGCGGGGCGGAGGGAGGTGCATCGATATCTCTAATATTATGCAGACAGCCAATTAGAGGTTTGTTTCTTTGTTTGAATCGAATAGGCCCCGAAACTACGAGAGAGGATTTGAAAATTCTTTTACAATTTGAGGATTAACGTGTAAAAAATATAAAAAAAAATTATATCGCGTACGCTGTGGAAATTATTAACAATAGAGCAAAGTGATGTACTAAAATTTCATAGAAGACATCAATATGTACAAAAAGTTTATGATACCACGTGTTACTGTTAGAGTTATGGCACAATAACTAATTTTCAAAGTTCGTATTATCATAGTGCAGAGGGACATCAAAAAATATACGTATTATTGTGATAGAATAAAAAGAGTCAACGCCGTCGAGGCCCAGGGGCACAGGGGTGTCACTGAAATGCGGCGGTTGTGGGTTCGATTCCCACTTAAGGGAATGAATTATTATTTCTATATATTTTTATTTCTTCGCTCTAGCACCGAGGCATATGCCCGGCGTTTAGTATTGCCACTTAACACGCAATACCTCGAAAAATTCGGCGGAAAGTGAGGAACAAAGTGTCTTATGT
Source organism: Heliconius erato x Heliconius himera (assembly GCA_013421005.1). NCBI lineage: Eukaryota > Metazoa > Arthropoda > Insecta > Lepidoptera > Nymphalidae > Heliconius > Heliconius erato x Heliconius himera. The sequence goes on from JAATLQ010026864.1 coordinate 68,838, forward strand.
TTCATCTGCCTACCCTGCTGTGTGCAGGATACAGCGCGAAACTAAAAACAATAAAAGGAGTGTATAATTCCTCTATACATATACTATTTTCTACTCTGTCATAATAAACAGCTTTAAACTTTTCATACAAAGGTATCCCGTAGTTTATCTATTTTTTTCAATTATTATTACCAGTACAGTAACGATACTAAGGTGGTATCTATATATTTGTATATATTTAATATTTTTTCACCCTTTAGTGTTGTTCAGAAAACAGACATTTTTTTAATATGAGAAAATATTTCATCTCTTCTCTATTTCTTTTCTTCTCTATATATTATAAAATAAGAACGCATTTCGTCTCCGTCCGGCCTTTCTAAGTCTTTTTCTTTTAAACCACCTAACGGATTTTGATGTGGTTTTCACCATTATGTAGAGTATTTCTCAGGGAAGGTTTATATATAGTTTATTATATGTATATTTTATTGTAATTTGACATAAATATGATAAATGTGTAAAGAGTCCTACCCGTTGAGACACTTTCATGCATGCGCTGCTTTAATGGTAAGTCCTACATGAAAACAATGTACTAGAGTATTATTCTTCTTAATAAGATCCACAAAAAAGTCGACGACAGCTTATTCGTATCTTCTAAGGATAACATACAATGAGCATATTTCTGTCTAAAAATAGTAATTAGAATATATTTTTTATTGTGAGGCATGTTTGTCCATAATAGTATCAATCCTTATCCTTTTAAATACTTTATTAATTTTCTACGTTAAACGAAGATAAAATTTGCTTTTTACACTATTTTGAAACTACGAATTGTTTTAGAGAAAAACCCATTTAATTGTTGACACATCACTCAGGATATAAATAAGTATATTAGTATTGATTAATAGAATAGTAGGTAGTATTTTGTTCATAATTTCTTCCGTTTAAGAGAATAGTAGGTAGGCTTTTGTTTATCATTTCTTTCGTTTAAGTATCCTGTTGTTTATTTTGTCTCTTCTTCTGTTCTTTTATTATTTTCTTTACCTTTTTAAACATTTCCTTTTTTAATTTAATTATACCACGACAAAGTCGTTCAAATATAGGTCGTAGAATAAGAAATACAAAAAAAATCGTTTAAATCTTACTAATGAAAGCGTAGAGGAGACGGAAATTAGATAGTAATTTAAATATATTTTCTTATTGAGATTGTTGTGTGTCCACAATTATATTAATCTTTATCCTTTTAAATAAGTTATTAATTGTCTACATCAAACAAAGATAAATTTTGTTCTTTACAATATTTCGAAATTACAAATAGTTTTAGAAAAAAGCTATATCGACGACTCATGTTTATCCCTTACTCTCAGTATATAAATGAGTATATTAGTTACCTTGGCCAATTAATGTAGATCAAAATGTTCTTTACTGTTTTTCATTTTAATAAGTACTTTAGAAGATTAGCAGCACATATTTGAAATTACGGTACTAAAACATTCTTGATGCGTAACGGCTCGCCGACCACCACGTGTCCCCCCGCGCCCGCGACGTTTTGCTTAAAAAAACATATCCGCCGCACTCGCCTGGCTTCTTTCCCCCGGGCATGAAAAGATGACCTGCTCATCATGTTGCCCAAGGCTGGGAAGAGCCCATAGCAGCCTGAGGTATACCGATCTATAACCCTCCTTAGCGCGGTCGCCAAGCTGTTCGAGAAGTTATTCCTCTCACTTCTCCAGTCGCAAATCCACCCACGAAGCGCGCAGTTTGGCGAGCGGGTATACCACTATGGTTACACTACGCCGTAACAGCGATCAACCGGAAGGAGAGTGCAATAGCAGTCTTCTTCGACGTAGCACGCGTATTCGACCGCGTCTGGCACCCGGGCCTACTTCATTAAGTGCTCAGACCCGGCACCACCCGCACCTCGCGCATGTCTTTGCCTCCCGTCCTCAGTGACAGGACATTTTATTTGAGAGTTCGAGATCTAGCAGCGACTCGACCACTGCCGTTATTCCCCAGGGCAGCATTTTGTCACTTGTTCTCTACGCACTATATACCGATGACATCACAACGGTCTAGCGAGTATCACTCAACGAGAAATCCTGCAAGTGGTCCAGAACCTCATCCTCCGTAGAGTGACACAGGCGCCATACTACGTGAGAAACACCACGCATCACCGCAACCTAAAAATAGAAAGCCTGGAGGTACACATTGGTCGTCTCGCGTCCAACGCATTCCGCTGCGCCAATGTATCGGGTCACCTGCACCTAAGGAGCAGCACTCCGTGGCATACCCGGCCGCCCGACGTCAGACGTCAGATGAGGGACAGAGGGACTTTCTATCCTCTTCCGAATGCGACTCATGAGCCTTGCATTGATCCTTGGTCGTTTAAGATGGGCTTCCCTCAGGAAACCGAGGGTCTCACCTGACTGAGTTGACCGCCTAGATGGCATTTCATAATTCTTCCAATCCCGTCCCGCACTCCTCTCTCTGTGGCTGCTCTAGGTTGTCGCTTGAGACCACGGCTAGGGAACCAACGCCCAGATGTCGTTCGGAGCTACTACGGAGATGGACGAGAGAATGCTCCAATTCTGCACCTGGCTCTATAGCAAAGTAAATTTAGAAGCGATTGCACGTATTTTGGAGTTATCCAATAATTATAATGTATTTCGTCGCGGCATAGTTGGTTACATCTTTCGTTTAAGTTTTCTGTTGTTTGTGTCATTTGTTTAAGTGTTTTTTTTTTTAAACAATTGGAACATCCTTATTGGAACTACGAAAATGTGGATTGCATTAAGGTTTAAATAATTTTCACATTAGTAATCTTAAGTTCTTTGCAAACATAGGTACATTATATGAATAATTCAATAGTTAAAGCGGGCGAAGCCGCGAGCGGGTCGCTAGTAATATTATAAAGTTAAAGAATTTGTTTGGTTGAACGCGTCCATCTCATTAACTAATTAACTTAAATTGTAAAATTATTTTTATGCTGGATAGTCCATATTTTTTTTATATCGAAATTCTGGAAATGAAATAAAATAACAAATATTACAAAAACAGCTTGTAGTATTAGTTATGTCCACTTAAGTAAGCGGGCGAAGCCGCAGGTAAAAAGCTAGTATTAAAATGTTACGATGTTCAACTATATTATATTTACAAAATTTCATTGAAAATGTTTGAATAGAACTTGTCCTGTGAAATACTAAACCACAGCCGCGCTAAATACTGAAACATGCTGTAGAGAGCTATTGGAGTAAATAGTTTCAAATTTCCTTTATTAATAGAGAAATTGACAAGTAAAGTCCTACTTAAAGTTAGTGGAGCTTAATTTCAAATATATTCATAAATGTTATTAACTTTATAGAGAAACAATATGTGAATAGACTGCTTATATTAAAGTTTGTATTGAAATATAAATTGTATTTTAATATTAATTTCAATATATTGTTAAGCAGACACCTACAATAGTTGCGGGTTCGATTATTCTAGTGGGAATGGACATATTTAAATTATTTTATGTTCACCGAACGGCGTTAAATTGTGCTACTAACATGCAATTACATTAAGTTCTATTTACTTACTCTGATATATGCGGAAGTTGCCTGAAATAAAGAAACCAGTCAAAACTAGCTCCAAAATTTCTTAGAGCACAGGCAAAACTAAGGTTCAAATCCCAATCTTGGGAACAATGGTTCTGACAGACGGATAAACAGGCAATGGGGCAACAAATTAAAACTATAATGGTTCTTTATTTTTATTTTGAGGTACAGAAATTAAGGAACCCTAAAAACACAAAAACAACAATTTAAGCACTTATCTAAGTAATATTTGACAAAAACCAAACCAAATCATTCTATTCACAAATTAATTACATCTAATACGGAATGCATCTTGCATTTTCGTACCGATATTCTCTCGGACGTCGCCCCGCTGTCGGACAAATTGACAGTGCACGTCCCTAGACAGTACTCAATGACGAATGATTATTGCATTTCAATATTCCGTAGTCTGCGAAATAACGATTTTGAAGTAAAAATAGAAATTATTACGGTTGAATCCTTTTCTGATGTGATATAGTAGGTTGTTTTATTATTTTTTAGTAGTATCTATGTTAATATCACAAATTTGACAAGTATGATGCCAGTTGTAGCGCAAATTTGTATTTCCTAAGACTTACAAGAATTAATAAATAAAATATTAAATATTTTTATATTCCCGCCCTGGTGCCGAGGTAATAGCGCTGGTTTGAGTTCCGCCAAACGACACGCAATGCTGCCAAATTCAGCGAAAAGTCGAAAACGGAAGTATAGCGGGAACAGAAGTGTCTTAATAGAGACGTAAGTGCCTTAATGGGAACGACGTGTCCTAACACTAGGTTTCCAGGTTTTCTTTGCCTACCTTGCTGTGTGGGATATATCGTGAAGCTGAAAAAAGAATATTTGGGTGGGATAATTATATAAGCTTTTAAGGTAAGAAGTTAAAAATATTTATCGATTCATATATATAATGTTATAAACTTTGTGGCTGCGCCCGCTTAAAATATATGAATATTTATTTGATACTATTTAAGTGAATTAGGGAAAAATCGGCAGATTATTATTTTAGTATGATTATCTATACTGTAAATAATAAATAAATCAATATTAAAATCTTTTGAAATCTATTGGATTTTGTGTGTGTGTGTGTGTGTGTGAAAAGTTATATATTAAAATATTATATATGTACATCTTAGTATATATTATTACAATGATCCAGTTTATATCGCGCTTAAGATGTACGTACAAACGTTTTGTTCAGTTATTCCTGAAATTAGCCCAGATAAGAATAATAGACATAGATAAAAAATGCTAAATTCTTTTGGTATCGTGTAAATAACTAAATGCACTTGGAAAATCATGGGTGTTATGAAATCACAGACAGACACTTCAATTTTATACAATTGTAGGGATTACTAGAAAAAAAAAATAATTCGGGATTCTTTATGTCTAAAATAACGTAAATATTTATAGTAACTCATAAAATATATAGATATATTTATTTATGAACAGTGAATTTTAATCTTACCATAATAACAATAAAATAGAAATTCAATTCACCAAATACGTTATATAAAGAACTTCTTATTCAAGGTTTCACCGATTAAACGATATCGTTTAGACGATTACAGTGAAATATTGTTTAATTTTCAACCGAACCGTTCTTTAATAGCCCAAGATCCCAGGGCCGATAGACCTACGTCAATAAAGATTATTGAACGAACGATAAAAATTGCATTTTTTTTTTAGATTTATTGCATTTAGTGCAAGTTAGCTAAATTGATGTTAGCAGACAAGACAAATGTATGATGAATAACAAGTCTATGGCTATCCCACTAAAGAATCGTGCTATAGGAAGCTAGAAAAACATATTTATATTAAGTATAGAGTATATGGGCTGTCGTGGCGCTGTGGCATAAGGGTATGACTGTAAGCGCGACTAGTTGTGGGTTCGATTACCACTCGAGAAAATGAATTATTTATTTAAATGTATATTTTCAATTCTTCGCTCTGTCGTCAAGGAAAACGCCCGGTGGTGTGTTCCAACACTCAACACTCAATGCTTCGAAAAAAAGGCGGAATTTGAGGAACAGAATGCCTTAGCACTAGGTTACTTTTGTACCCTACTATATGCAGATTTACCCTACAATATGCGGATGCTATATAGCTAGATTTGATTTAAGTATATACATGGTTAGGTCGATGATCGAATATCCTCTCGTTTTGAATACAAAGCTATCTATTGGTCTTAAAACTAGAAAGGAGCTGCGTCAGGTCGTAAAATACCCAAAAGCGTAAACAAATAACTTTATATCCCGCACGTTAAAGTCTATGGTCTGTATATGTTTTATGTGTATGAATATATTACATTTTTTTTCTTTATCTTTTTTATGTGTTTAGCTATGTACGAGGATATATTACTCTTGAGTCCACTCTTCGTACATTTGATAAATGCTCAGAATCTAAGGAACTCTTAATATTAATTATTAGAAAAAAGCAACTTTTTCTAGCTTTACGCGCTATCCTGCTTATAGCAGGTTCCACACGTTGACCAATTTTCGTGTTAAGAGGCAAAACTCAACTGCAAAATTAAGATTATCTTATAATAAGGTCCCGAGTGGGAATCGAACCCACAACCGTCGCGTTTACAGCCAGATGCTGCGCAAATATGACGGCTTTAGATTAATATATATTTTCTTTTTTTTTATTACTAAACAAGTATAATTAGAACAAATAATAAAAATTTATTGTTACAATTTTTATTCTCTTTTTTAGACTCTTTTTTATAAATTTATTACCATGTTGTCATTTAAATTTGACCTTGAATTCACCAAAATGTGAGTATACATTAAAGACTAAGTTTAATTCTCTAATTACAGAAAAAATACTTTTTTCAAACTTTATCTTTCAAAAGATCTTTATTTTAACTCATAATATGAAAAGAAAAATTCAAAATCCTTAAATCCTTAAAATAAGAATAAAATCAACTAAGTTAAATTTAGATGCCAATATAATGAAATTCTTTATATACTATACAACGCCATCTCCCCATTATTACACGAACTATAGTAGTACTATACAACTTTTAACATAAATATTTAGATGGCGATAATGTATACATATTGTACTTATACCTTCATATAAGATATATCTAAAATATTAAATCAAAATTTACACTAAGTCAAAAATCGATATTTTACAACAATAGTGATTAAATCGATAACTTTGATGAAAAAAAACACCAATGCACACACACAAAGTGTTAGAGAAAAAATATCAAAAAAATATTTTAGATTAATCCAATTCTGTATGAAAAATCAGTTTCAGTGGTAAAAATTTTCAATTTTTGTTATCTTTTTTCACAAATTTCTCGATTCAATTTTGTAGCGTAATCCGAGTCCGTGCGAGTCACACACTCGAGTGAGCTTAAAAGCGATTTTTCAATGGTGTCTATGCGCTTATTCATTAATCTAGCTGGACAGCTGGTGACGAACGCATCACTGGAAGAACTACATATATGGAGTTATGAATTCTAGATATGATTTTTAATTGTTGTTATTTTCTTTAATGATGCCGGTAGTGGCGCAGCGGTACGAGGTGTGACTGCAAAACCGACTGGTTGTGGGTTCGATCCCCACTCGAGGAGATGAAATATTTACTTAAATTTATATTTCCATTTTTCGCCGCGCTTAACCTCGACACCATTCGCTCTGGTGTCGAGGTTAAGCGCGGCGTTGAGTTCTGCCACTCAACACGCAATGTCTTCAGAATTCGGCAGAAAGTGGGAAACGGAGTGTCTTAACACTAGGTCCCCTCTGCCTACCCTGCTGTGTGCGGGATACAGCGTGAAGCTAATTTAATTTTTAATTTTCTTTAATTGGGTGTTAAGTGACGTAACTCAACGCCACGCTGTGCTTCGTTACCAGAGCAAGGAAAATGAAAATATTAAATACTTCATTCCCTCGAGTGGGGAATCGAAGTCAAAACCGCCGCGTTTATATCGACTATAAACGCGGCGGTTTTGACTTCGATGATTCGATTCTCGATGTTTTTTTGGTTAAAATAATTTTCGTTTCTATAATTTCAGAAATAAAATATTTCTGGTTACTGACTAGTAAGAAGGCCCACTGAAAATAAAGCCATACGTTCAGTTTCACCTCTAAACACGTGATGTCTTTAGTTTAGGTGGAAAACGACGAATGAAATATCTTGACACTAGCTTATTAAATATTGGTCTATAATTTATTTTATTATTTATTTCTACTTATTTATTTCTAAATAAGTATATTTTGTGTAGACCAATTATTGTTAGATAACTATTTTATTATTTTTAAATTAATATCCATTTTTTTTTTTTAATCTAAATATCTTAGCCTTTATAGGCAATTGATGTAGCTAAATATGAATGCACGCTTCTTGGATACTGTCCAAGCGCTCTAACTAATTAAACTTTATTATGATTATAACAGCATTAACTGTTCCACAATGGTAAAACTACTATTTTTTAAGATCACGCTGTATGCTGTATATAGCAATAGTAGTTTTCGAGACATTGTGTGTTGAGTGGCGAAACTCAACGCCGCGCTCTGTCTTGTTACCTGAGCGGGGGTGAATGAAACTAAGTCAATTTCGATGTATGATATATGATAACTATGGGTTCGTTTCCTACTCCGGAAGTGAATTACTTTAATTCGCTTGTTTTGGAAAAACAAAGCGACAGTAGATTCTGTCACTCAACATATCTTAAATGTGTACGGGAAGTAGAATCGGATTATTTAGAAAAAAAAATCTCTTTGTGTACCATTCTAAGGAATTGCAGCGTTAGAGTCAAAAAAATATAATATAATTATAATTAGTTTTAACTTCACGCTCTATCCCGCAGACAGCAGGGTAGGCAGAGGGAACCTGGAAACCTAGCGTTCAGTAACTCTGTTCCCATTAAAATATTTCCTCAATTTTCGCTGAATTCTCGATTCACTTCAATCCACGTCATAGGATGGCGGAACATAACGTCGCTTTGCCTCGTTATCAGGGCGAGGAAATTAAAATATTAAATATTTCATTCGCCTGAGTGGAAATTGAACTCACATCCAACCACACACAAATCAGGAGCTTCTGCTTCAAAGCCACCACGGCCTCAGCGGCACTCAAAAAATATAATATAAGCAATATCACATCCAGCTATTTTATGGTTTTGAACCGCATCGGTATGCTCCGACCTAGTTCTGAACTGCATGAAGATTGATTTAGTAGTTTTGCGTGCGCAAAACCCGCGATTGTATTGTCTTATTTTAATATTTCATATTATTTTATAAAATTTAATCTAATGTGGTGCAGTTAGAAAGAATTTAACTATAGTTATGAATCCGTTTCTCAATTAAGGTAATTTTTATATTATTCGGTATTCATTTATTTTTTTTGTTTACACAGAGTAGTATTGTGTGTGTGTTTAAGTTTGTAATAAAAAAAACTGATTGAGAATAAAAAAAAACCACTATAATAAACTTTTCAAATATTAATCTTAAATAAATAAAAGCCTTGATGTATATATTTTTTTGTTTTCTAAACTAATTGTCAGATAATATGTTATATTGAGATTTACTATCCAATGAAAAAAAATATTAAAATCGAATCGAAAACAAGACAGGTTTAATTAAGCACAAAAAAAAACATACGAATGGAGAATCTCCTTTTATTTCTTTGTTGGCTATTTAACTCAGTTATAGATAGAGAAAATTATGATATAGGCCAAAATTAAAAAAAAAAAAAATTAAAAAGTTGAGCTACTAAAGGCGTTATAAACATTACAAAAAACACTAATATAAAATTATCTATTCTGCACATTCGTTATTGCGTGTTGAATTGCAAAATTCAACACAACGTTTCGTCTACCAGAACGGGAAATTAGAAATAATCGGTCCACCGAGTGAAAATCGAACCCTTTGCGCGTCAAATTTCATTAATTAAACCCCTAAATTTCACTTTTACCCAATAAATAAATAAATCAGCTTCATGCTGTATCCTGCATGCAGTGAGCAGAGGGAATCTAGTGTTAAGCCACTCCGTTCCCTACTTTCCGCCGAGTTCTGGAGGCATTGCGTGTTGAGTGGCGGAACTCAACACCACCAGAGCGAAGAAATGAAAATTTATTATTTATTTAAATAAAATAAATAAATCAGCTTCACGCTGTATCCCGCACACAGCAGGGTAGGCTGAGGGAACCTAGTGTTAAGACACTGCGTTCCCCACTTTCTGCCGAATTCTGGAGGTATTGCGTGTTGAGTGGCACAACTCAACGCCGCGCTTAACCTCGACACCAGAGCGAGGAAATGGAAATATAAATTTAAGTAAATATTTCATCTCCTCGAGTGGGGATCGAACTCACAACCAGTCGATTTTACTGTACACCATGAGCCCTTGCGCCACGACTGGCCTCACCCACCATAAAAGCCATTTAAATTCAAACACTATAAATCTATACCAGTCAATTTTCATTATATACCATAGTTACAAGCTAAGCGCGTGTAACAATACACTCACGCAATTTAGATGAAGCTACTCAACTGTACATGACATGTGAGGCGTATGTAAAATAGAGTCATTGCCTAGCTGTAGCTGTACCGTGTTAGCTCTGTACGGATAGGTATAGATTGTATAATATGTATTGTTTTATCGTATACATTATGTTGTAATAAAATATTTTATTTTTGCTCTCAATTCATACATTTATGTATCAAATTCGCTGTTTTACATTTCAAATTTATCCGATTACACACAATAAATTTGCCGTTTAAATAGGTTTTACGAATTTGAGGTAAATTCGTGCGTGCTTTCACAAATTGTAGAAAGAATATTTCACAAGTAATTTTTTTGTACCATCTACTTGAAAAACTAAAAATACATATAAAATAAATACTAATAGTTCAATCCGAGTGGTTCCAAAAAATCACACATTCCATACATGAAGGTGAAACGGATCGGTACTGAGGTCCCTTTCCCATAGACCACCGTTGACCCGTCGATCGAATTATACCTTGTATATGACGGATGGCAGCGTTTGTGCTCCTTTTACGGGAGCAGCAAATAGGGTAAAATATTTCAAACCTATACCTAAAAAAATATTAAGGTACGTCAACTGTTAAGACGTAGGTTTTTTTTATTTCACGGTTCCGTCCATACTGCATCACGTGTGACAGTCGTGGTGCAGCGACACGAAGTGTGACTGTAAAATCGACTGGTTGTTGGTTCGATCGCCATTCGAGGAGATGAAATATTTACTTAAATGTATATTCCATTTCTTCGCTCTGGTGTCGAGGCTAAGCGCGGCGTTGAGTTCTGCCACTCAACACGCAATGCCTTTCCTGTCTCTAGAATTCGGTATAAAGTGGGGAACGGAGTGTCTTAACACTCACTAGGTTCCCTCTGCCTACCCTGCTGTGTGCGGGATACAGCGTGAAACTGATTTATTTTTTTTATTTACTAAACGTTGCCGATTTGCTACTTTTCATTCTCAAAAAATATACCAAAACGAGAAAGGGATATCTTTCGGTCTATTTTACGCAATTACCTATTTCTAATTTCACCGGCAAAACCTCGACTTAAAACTCGATTTTGTGAATGAGGCGTGTGCGATGTTGTCGCTTTGATAAGTTAGTTTCTGTGTCATTATTTTACTATGATAAATTTAATAATTATTTTGTTTGTAAAAATCACTTTTTTGTAGTGTTATTCTTTTAGATTCAATAGTAGTAGACTTTTGTGGGGTAGTTAAAATTGTGCTTTCATTTAAAGTGGTGATGATAAAAACACTCTATATACATATTTGTCTCGATCATTTTTGAATGCCTTCCGCTGCCCGAGAACCTGGCTACGCATCGATGGTATTAGAATTTTCAAAGTTCAGCGACATTCATATCGCCATCTACAAAAAAACTATACTTGTAAGGTGGAAGGCAAGGTCTTAATCTCAATAGGCATCGTGTTTCAAGGGGAGTTAGACAGGACTATCTTCTTTCAACTCTGCTATTTCATTCTGTTCTGGATGGCATCGTGCAAAAAAAAATTACAGCAAGCGCCGCGATATTGATTGGGGACAATCTAGACTATGCTGACGACGTATGCCTGCTTAGCCACAAGCACGTTGACATACAAGCCAAACTGGATAATTTAGAGAGTAAGACTGAGACTGGAGGAACAGATTAAATCATAATTTTTATAACCTGGGCGACCTTTGATACCCGATGATTAAAATTAATTATATTTCACTCTAACATGAATTCTGTGTTGCTGGGTGAGAGACGTGGAGGGTAATCAAAGATATTATGCAACGCATCCAGGTCTTCATCGTCTGTTGCTTTAGGCAGATCCTCGTTATCTACTGTGGGTCTCTACATAAGGCGCCGCAAGTGGGCTTGAATTGGGCAGACTTTAAGAATAGCTCCCGATTATATTTTAAGATAAGCTCTGGAAATGACACCTCAAGAACAACGGGAACTTGATCGCCTAGAACACACTTGGAAGCGTTCAGTGGCAACGTAATTAAAACAGAGCTAGATGGTGGCGGACTGTGAAGGCTCTCTGCCCCAACTAGGAGACACAGAGCAACAAATCGATATGTCTATTGTATTATATGTAACAGAAAATATTCTTTATTGATTAATTTTTGATTAGAGATTATCCAGAGTTAAAATTTTAATTGAAGAATTTATCAGAGAGGTTCTTCTATGCAGAGATTTTTTCGGACAAAGCTTGCATATTTCTTTTAATGTGGACATTTCATTGAATTCAGCATGAAATACTTTACACTTCTTCTAAGAACAGACAGCTTAGCTTAGATACTCCACTCCCTATGCGTCGTTCAATTTTCGACCTAATGAATTTAATTGATGGAACGATTGCCGCACGTTTTCCATTCACGAATAGCGCAATATTATTGCAGGAAAAATAAAAATAAAAGTATGCCTACTGTTCAGGCCGCCACGGGTTTGATTCCTACTCGTGGACTCTGATATCTAGGAAAATTAGTGGTGTGAGAGAAACAGTATATCTTAACACTAGGTTTCCCCCGCCTCCACTACAATACAAGGTAAAACAATAAATAGATGGATTTAGTTTGACACTTTTCAAGAATTATGTTTTGTATCTACATACAATCAACTAAGAATGTCTATATTACCAATATTGGTTTTACTTAATTTATTAGATAAAATATAATGTTGTAAAATTTTACGACGCCGAAATGACTTGGGGATGAAAACGCTGATGCTCGCGATAACAACTTTCTATTACTTTCTATTAGTATTTTTGTATTTTTTTATTTATTTTATATAAGATGATTTGGTAAGGTACCTCAAATACGAAAAAATCTTACCAGACTGTTAAAACTGGAAACCGAGACCACCATGGCACAGTAGCACATATGTCTGACTATAAACTTGTCGATTGTTGATTCTATTCGAGCTCGGGAGTATGAAATATTTAAAATTTTAATTTTTTGAGTACGGTAAACTAGGAAAAGCACAGCGTTGAGTTCCGCCACTCAAGCAATGTCTCCAGAATTCAGCGGAATGTAGGGAACGGAATTGTCTTAAAGAGATCGGACTGATTTAGCACTAGATTTCCAGGTCTCTTCTGCCTACCCTGGTATGTGCGAGATATAGTGTAAAGGAAACGGAAAAATTCTAATTTAAAAGGTTATCCAAGTCCACTTCAAATGCTCCATACAAAGAGCTGTATACTAGCCGTATGATAAACGCTATCAGTATCAAGACGTCAGCAAACTGGCGGCAAAGCAAAGGGCAGCCAGTGCCTGCCTTTCAGATGAACGAAAATACTACGAACGTAAATTGGTCTTTTACATAAGAAAGTGCATAGGCACTGTAAGCCTGATAGAAATATTTTAGATAAAATATGTATATAAAACATTTTTTTTTCTATATCATAGTGCTAAAACACTGCGTTTTAAGCTTTTCGTCTATTTTTTTAGAAATTGTATGTTGAAAAGTGCTCAGAGCCGCGTTTTGTTACAAGTCACTGAGTGGGGATCGCAATCATAGCATTTATTATCAGTTGGTGTCCCATTGGACTGCAATACTATATATACTTAAATCGCGGCGTTGAGTTCCGCCACTCAACACGCCACTTGAGTGGCGTGATCATGTGACTTGAGGCTTTGTCAACAAAGCCTCCAGAATTCGGAAAGGAAATCTCTAAATGAGAACAAAAGTGAACCACTGGAAACGAAGTATTTTAAAATTAGCGGCCTAGCTTCCTATGAGTAGAATACAGCGTAAACAAAAAAAATATATACACCTATAAAAAAGTAGAGGTCATAGTGGCGCAGGGGCACAGCGTCTAACTAAGCAAAAGTAAGCGCAGCCTCATATTATGTTAATTTCAATTTGATACCACCGTTTATTAAAAAGGATGCTTATTGATAGACGGCCGGATAGAAATAAGGTGATCTTTTTTTTAAGGTATGGAACCCTAAAAACCTCGATAGGGCCTTAAAGATCTTTCTTCACTTTTCACCTAGTTAGGGATATCAAGCGTTAAACTAATGATGCATGACTTCAAATGGCGCGTTATTTGGGAAATTTTATATTTAAGTAAATACATATTTTAGAAATAAAGCATATTATATTTAAATTTTAATACATCAAGTTTTATCTATCCTCTATCTCTTTTAATAATGTAAATGTACGGAGTTGAGACCAATCGTAGCGCAATAGGTTGGGTTCAATTCTCACTCGAGGACATGAGATATTTTCATTTTCTCGCTCTGGTAACGGAACGGAACGGAACGGAAGCACCTTATCTCGTGTAAGCCTAGTTTAAGTAGCAGATAAATATAAGAAATTATTTAAGCTGATAAATATAAAAAAGTTTTAAAAAAAGTACAGTCCACGTATCTGTAATATTTAGTTAAAATATAAATATATATAAAAAAATACTAGGTTCAAAAGTTCCGTCTGCCTCTACACGTATGTGCGGGATACAGCGTGAAGCTAAAAATACAAATAAATTTGAACTTAAAACCGGTTAAGTGGAGTCGGACTCGCCCACCGAGGCTTCCGTATCAAAATCAGTATTGTAACTCGACGGGAAGCACAACTTATAAAAGATAACAAATTTAAATTTGCCCATACATATGTACTCATTTTGTATGAAAAAAACTACAAATATAAGCTTATAATGATTTGTTCCATGAAATTCCTATAATTTTTTATCCATACCTATATTATAAATTCGAAAGTAACTCTGTCTGTCTGTCTGTCTGTCTGTCTGTCTGTCTGTCTGTCTGTCTGTCTGTCTGTCTGTGCCGCAATCAACGCCAAACCGCTAATTCAATTGTAATAAAATACTCATACAGAGATACTTGAGGGTCTTCGGATGAACATAGGTTACTTTTTTTTCTCATATTTGTAATATTGTCGATATATACTAATATATTAAAATATTTTTCAATTTGACAGGCAATTTATTTCGCCATGTTAATAACAACCGACCGTTGCTAAGCAACGGTTTGCAAAGTTTATTTGTTGTTATAAGCAAACGTCACCCAAAATGAGCTTGCTTAACGCATACATGGCGTGCGTCGACTCAACCTTATGAGATACATAAAAATAATGTTTTACAAAAATATTGTCCTTTAAATAATGTTTAAAAAAGTCCGCGATACACATACCATATTTATCTCTGAAGCTTGAGCAAAGTAACACAGTAACAACAAGTAACCATTTTAATTAATTTACTTTATATTTATCGGGTTTTTGTTGTGTGTATTTTCTATAATTTGATATTGATCCTTATGAAAATGAATATAATAGTCACTTTTAGCATTTCATCTAGATTGAAATTATAGTTCACTGTATAACATTCTAATAAATAATTAAGGAGATGTCACTGATTCGAAATAACCTAGCATACGACCGGCATAGTATGACTGACGCGAACGGGCAGATGACTTTGACGGTTTTGTAAATTTTCATACATTTTCGAACTATTGTTAATTTTTATGTAATTATTTGCTGTTTATAATTAATTTATACTTTTCTTTGGTTCTTCGCTTATTCGAGGAGCAGATTAGTTAGATTTTCATAAATTTGTTGGTGTGGTGTAAGTTGCGGCCCTGCGCGGCATCGGTGTAATATTATTTAAGTATTAAGGAGAGAATTGTTGGTTATTTCATCTTGGTTGGATGGTTATCTATACCGTTGTTATACACTTAATAAATTGTGGTTTTAGTTTTCTGGGATTTTATTTGATATTGCTCGCAAAACTTATCATATTTAATGTAGAAAGGACTTTAGTTATTTCATATAGTAACTATGTACGCGCGCAAGGAAAACGAGTAAAAAGATTTTTCCCGGGTAAATCAGTAAAATCGATCACTGAAAGTCCAATAAAAATTAGTTCAGTTATTCTGGATATTAGCTCGGGGAAATAGAAAGACAGAAAGAAATAAAATTATTAATAATGTAGCTGGTTTTGTTTAGTTTTTTTATTAATATTTTACTATGGTTACGTTTACTTATAATTTTTTTATTTAAATTAGTTACATATTTTCACAAACAATTTCCTAAATATATCTAATAAGCATTCGTAAAGTTTAAGCGGGCGAAGCCGCGTCCGGGTCCGCTAGTAGGAATATATAATATTCCCATTATTATATATATTTTAATATATTTGAGTATTTATTTATTTATTTAAATTTATATAGCTATTTCTTCACTCTGGTGTCGAGGTTAAGCGCGGCGTTGAGTTCTGCCACTCAAAACGCAATGCCTCCAGAATTCGGCAGAAAGTGGGGAACGCAGTGTCTTAACACTAGGTTTCCTCTGCCTACCCTGCAGTGTGCGGGATACAGCGTGAAGCTGATTTTCATATTCCCACTAAGTGCCAAATTTCATAGCTGTTGCCCACGGGAAGTACTCTATAAGTTTTGATTACTCAGTGAATTTCATACAAAATGTAGCAAAATCGGGACATAAATTTTCGTATCTTTTGATTGCGTCGACTTAGAAGTTAAACTTTTTCTGTGCATTAAGGGACTATAGACTTTAATATTGGATATTAGTTTCAGCTTGATGATACCTCCGCGTGATTTCTAGATAAATGGTCTTGACAGACGGACAAAAGGACGGCAAAGAGAACATATAAGGGTTCTGATTTTACTTTTTTAAATATGGAACCCTAAAAAGCAACTAAAACTTTTATAGTTCCGAAGTTAGGGTATAATACTATATTTTTATTAACTCCAGTATAAAAGGGATATAACAGGAAGGTTGTTACACAAATTAAGTCTTCATAAAGTTCTTACACGGCCTTTCCGTAATTATATTTTACGAGCGAAGGGTTAAGGGCAAGTTACTGTATAATGCAACGCGAACCCTTTTTATTTATTTGTTGGATGAAATTGGACGCAAATCACTAGAGTAATTGCTATAAGGTAGCATAATGGCAAATTAAAAAACTCGGTTACGGGTTCGATTTCCTCTTGGGAGTATTAATTCTTTTCATTTTCTCGCTTTAGCAACAAAGTTTAAAAAATTGAGAGAAAAATGAATAATTGAGTGTATTAATATAATGTTGCTTCTGCCTTACCCTCTGAAGAAAATGGTGAAAATCGTAATTAAGCAGTGGCGCAGGAGCGCAAGCGTATGTACATATGGTTGTGAGTTCGATTCCCACTCGAGGAAATGAAGTATTTAATATTTACATTTCCTCGCCCTGGTAACGACGGCGGTGAGTTTCTTAACACTAGGCTCCCTTCACCTACCCTACTACACGCGGGTTTCAGCGAGGAACTGTATTGTATTATTATTAATAGTTAAATATTTCCAGGTTCTCGCTGTCTTCTCTTCTATGTGGGGGATACAGAGTGAGGAAAAAAAATGCGTAAAACACTTTTTATTTTAATTTTATTATTTCCCTAGTAAATCGGTATACTTTAACAAAATATAGACACCAATAAATATAGCGAACATTTTTACGACCAAATATGCATGAAGAAATTTTGAAACCAGTATTGCATTTTAAAAACAGTTTATCGCTTCATATATCGCTTCCCGTTCTTCATAAATACAATCAATACTGATATAAACTTACTTTCGAGCACAGCCGCTATAATAAAAGATTGCCTACAAAGGAAACAATGATTTTCCAGTTTTTTCTTTTATCTTTACATATCGTCACATAAATATATGGTGCCAGTCGTGGCGTAGGGGCACATACGTGAGAATACTGAAAACGCGACTGGTTTTTTTTATGGAAAAAAACAAGGCAAACGAGCGTACGTGTCACCTGGTGGTAAGTGATCACCGCCGCCCATGACGTTACCGGCCTTTGGTGGTTATAAATTCGATTCCCATTCGAGATAAATCAATTATTGAATATTTTCATTTCCTCACTCGGATAACGAGATAAAGCGCGGACTTAACTTCCCTTACCAGAGCGAAAAAATGAAAATATCTCATGTACTCAACTGAGAATCGAACCCAACCTGTTGTGCTACGATTGGTCTCAACTCCGTAGATTTACATTATTAAAATAGATTTTGTTTTATAATAGATAAAACGTGATATATTAAAATTTAAATATAATATGCTTTATTTCTAAAATATGTATTTACTTCGGTCCAGTCGTGGCGCAGCGGCACGAGGTGTGACTGCAAAACCGACTGGTTGTGGGTTCGATCCCCACTGGAGGAGATGAAATATTTATTTAAATTTATATTTCCATTTCTTAGTTCTGGTGTCGAGGTTAAGCGCAGCGTTGAGTTCTGCCACTCAACACGCAATGCCTCCAGAATCCGGCAGAAAGTGGGGAACGGAGTGTTTTAACACTAGGTTCCCCCTGACTACCCTGCTGTGTGCGGGATACAGCGTGAAGCTAAAAAAAATGTATTTACTTAAATATACAATTTCCCAAATAACGTGTCATTTGACTTCATGCGTCATTAGTTTAACGCTTGATATCCCTAACTAGGTGAAAAGTGAAGAAAGATCTTTAAGGCCCTATCGAGGTTTTTAGGGTTCCATACCTTAAAAAAAAGATCACTTTATTTCTATCCGGCCGTCTATCAATAAGCATCGTTTTTAATAAACGATGATATCAAATTGAAATTAATATAATATGAGGCTTTCGCTTACTTTTGCTTAGTTAAACTCTATTTTTTATAGGTGTATATTTTTTTTTAGTGTACGCTGTATTCTACTCATAGGAAACTACTCATAGGAAACCGCTAATTTCAAAATACTTCGTTTCCATTAAGTCACTTTTGTTCTCAGTTAGACACTTCCTTTCCGAATTCTGAATGGCGTGTTGAGTGGCGGAACTCAACGCCGCGATTTAATTGTAGTGCAGTGGGATACCATCTGACAAAAAACGCAATGATTGTGATCCCACTCAGTAAAGTGAATCATTTTTATTTCCATATTCTTGTAACAAAACGCGGCTTTGAGCACTTTTTAACATACAATTTCTAAAAAACTGGACGAAAAGCTTAAAACAGAGTTTCTTAGCAATATGATATAGAAAAAAAAAGTTTTATATACATACTTATCTAAAGTATTTCTATCAGGCTTACAGTGCCTATGCCCTTTCTTATGTAAAAGAGCAATTTACATTCGGAGAGTAGCATCTGAAAGGCAGGCACTGGCTACCCTTTGCTTTGCCGCCAGTTTGCTGACGTCTTGATACTGATAGCGTTTATCATACGGCTAGTATACAGCTCTTTATATGGAGCATTGGGGTGGACTTGGATAACTTTTTAAATTAGATTTTTTCCGTTTCCTTCACACTATATCTCACACATGCCTACCCTAGGCAAAAGAAAACCTGGAAATCTAATGCTAAATCAGTCCAATCTCTTTAAGACCAACAATCAACAACCTCTTTAAACAAACAACAATCTCTTTAAGTCCGTAAACTAGCTCTGATTTTAATCCACTGGATTATGATTTATATTAACTCTAAAGGCTTGCTCTAAACACCATGATAATTTGGAGTCCCTAAAGCAATCCATACGACTTGTGTGCTCAGCGAAGAATTTTCCCATAGAAAGAGTGTGCGCTGCTATTGATATCTGGCCTCAACGCTTATTGGACTGCATTACTAATACACTGTAATAGTAATAAATGTTACAATAAAAAAAATGTGTAATGTAACAATATTTATGACTATATACTGATATACTATTCTAATATTAGAAAGCTGGTAGAGTTTCTTTACGACCAGATCAAATTGAAAAATCATTTTTATTCCATTTCTCCAATTGTATTTTTTTAGCTCACACAGTGTACCTGGCGTACACTGTGTCAGCAAAGGGAACTTGGGAACCTAGTGTTAAATCACTCCATTTCACCGTATCTATTGCATTTCTATTTTTCACATAAATCACCATGCTTTTTCTTTTATTCGTGTAGCTTTGAAAAATTATATTCGTTTATTCCTATTTATTATTGGCGAATAGGAATAAAACGGAGCTAATTTAAAATGCAGAATTAATAAGCTAGCATTGAATATAAGCTTTATTTGTGATTTCAGATTATTACAACAGTGGATATAAAATGTACATAATATATATAATTTTAATTTAAAATTATATTTAAAATATTTTATTAATCCCACCTTATACATAATATTTTAAACGCAAGCTATTATTTTTTATTGTTATAACAATCGTATAAGTTGGATTAGGTATAGACATTGAAGCTATTATTTTAATATTTCATGACATACAAGACAATGGTGGCACAGCGGCACAGCATCTGATTGCAATTGCAATTGCACCTGATTCTCAGGGAAAACAATTATTTTAATTTTTGTAGAGTATATTAAAATAATATCTAATAGGTAAAAATCACAATAAAATATTCCAAATTAAAAATAAATATTCAACTGCCAAAGTAAATAAGAAAAAACAATGAACAATTGTATAAAAATTACAGATTTCAATATACTTATGACAAAGTCAAAGGCAAATTATTTTATTTAAAATAAGAAGTTACATTTACAAAATATGAAGTTTAACCTCAAATAATTTACCACCAGTTCACTCAAGACCTCAGACCTGAGACGCAAGAAACTTAAACAAAAACTAAATATGAGCTAAAAGTGATACAATGCACAACAAATACAACATATGAGTCCAAAGAGACTCAAAAAATCTTTTCTTGTCCAATAAATACTAAGCAATCTTGGCCTAATATTTTGGTCTACTATATATAAAATAAAATCAAAATTAGCTTCACGATGTATCCCGCACACAGCAGGGTAGGCAGAGGGAACCTAGTGTGAGACACTGCGTTCCCCACTTTTTGCCGAATTCTGGAGACATTGCGTGTTAAGTGGCAGATAACTCAACGCCGCGCTTTGCTCGACACCAGGGCGAAGAAATTTAAATTTAGGTAAATATTTAATCTCCTCGAGTGGGGATCGAACCCACAACCAGTCGGTTTTACAGTCACACTTTGTGCCGCTGCGCCACGACTAGTCTTCTATATATAATTATGCTTTATAAGTTAATAAAATACATACAGGTATACGGAAACGCCAAGCAAAGGTGTCGTATTATTTTATCTCATGCATTCGCCCCTTTGTTTGTAACCCTGTGGGCGTATAACCATTGTTGGAAGTTTGTTAATTAATTCACCCAGCTCTAATCCCAGATATTTCATTTGAATATAAAAATGATAGGGTTTGCTTTATTGCCATTTATGGTTGTTGTACAGTTGAGGCTGCCGACAAATTATAGGTGCAATTCTTATTCGACGAAATGACGTTTATAATATTGTCATTTCCTCGTTCTTGTAATGAGGCATAGCGCAGCGTTCTGTTCCGCCACTGAATACGCAAATTATCGTATCAATACAATCGGTGAAAAGTGGGGGTCAGAGGTGTGTTAATGGGAACGAAGTGTTTTAACACTAAGTTCCCAGATCCTACTATGTGTGGGAGTAGTGGCGTATTGTGTAACTGTGAGTGCAATCGTTGTGGGTGCTTTCTACTGGATCTATTTAATTATTTTCAAAATTGAGGTGAAAATGGGAAACCGCGTATCTTAGTGTTCTCTTTGGCTATCCTTTTATAAGCAGTATATGTAATTCCTTGGCTTTAAGACTGGATTCTGCTGACGAGCGCGTAGAATCTGTTTAGGTAGAAAGTAGAATTTTTGGAAAGTATTTAATATTTGTCATTAATGTGATTATTGCAAAACTAATTTCTAATAATATTAAAGTTTGTTTACAAACATTTTTTATACAACCTATATTGTTAAGTGGGAACCGAATCTTCAGCTATTCTATCTGTAATCTTACCACTGCGGCACCACTCAAATCGGTTGGAGGTATGGAATGATTTGTGGTAAATAGGTTAGATCACTTTGATCAAAAAAAACATATATTCTCTTATCCTAATTCGTCAATTAAGTAATTAATCTTGTTTGTATCTCTATTTAATAAAAATGAAAAATTTTTTTTATTAACTACCGAATTACCACGGCTTTACTTCAACTTATACTCTATTGGCGACAAGAGTACTGCTACATTCAGTCTATATGAACTATAATTTTATAAGAATTATTTAAAAAAAAAACCAATCTAGGCCTGTCGTGGCGTACAGTGTAATTGTAAACGACAGGTGACAGGTTTTGGATTCGATTTCCTCTCGAGAAATTAAATATTTAATATTTTTATTTTACGCAAATTTGCCTACAGAAATCTGCAGTAAATGGAGAACAGAGTATCTTAACACTTGGTTCCTCTGCTTATACTGCTGCTGTGTGACGCATAAAAAAATAATAAGGACACTGAAAAATTTTCATCTACAAAATAATGTTTCATAGTAATAAAATAATTTATTTACAAATAACAAAAATAAGGAAAACAAATGAATGTTCTTTAATTAACGAAAAAGCAAATCAAACATCGAAATGTTTACTCCATTCTGAGAGCAAACACAATACTCAGTATAAGCAAGGATATTCAGACATTATCTAACAAAATATACAATATAACGTGAGTTTTTGTTTAATCGTAGAAACAATTTAAAAAATCCTTTCTTTTTTTTTCATAAACCATTTTCGTATTAAATGGTGGAAAAATCTAAAACCGCGATAGCGACGTTATGATTAATCGACATATTATGACCTCCGGCTTAAAATTTTAAACAACAATGAAAACGAAATCACCTTTACCCCACTTTATTTTAAATTTATGCAACATTATTCTTCGTTTTTTTTTTTGTCTTTATTGAATATTATAAACAATAGGCGCTCGGACGTTATGGAGTGTTAGAATTTAAATTTTGGGCTTATCTTATAATGTATGTAGGTATGTATTATGCCTTTGAAATGCCTACTTTCAAAATAACAATATAAAAATGGTATTATCATTGTTCGTTTGCGTGGGCTATAAAACCCCAATTTTTGCCTTTCCCGTAAGAATTTTAGGAAATCTTTTTTCAGTCATTAAAAGCTCATCAATTTGACTTCCATGTAGGTAATATATACAATTTTGATTTTGTATACAATGTCCTAAATTCAATAAATTACTTAAATCTTAGAAAGAGCTTCTTTTAAACCATAAAATTAAAATTAAAATCAAATAAATAATAAAATGAAAAGTAAAAAATTAAAGGAAAAAAAAAAATCCTTTCCACCAATTTTAGGATTCATAACTAATAGTTTACTTTTTACTAACGAGCTTTAAGAGCGTTTTCTTATAGGAAAAGCGCAAATTATTTTAATCAAAACCAGTCCTTGGATAGGGATTGAACCCACAACCATCGCACCCAGTCAAGTTTGCCAATTATAATAATTAAATACATAAATTTCATAAATATCGAGTAATATTTATTATTGAAACTGAAACAAACTCCAGTTAAGATATATATTTACATTTTCCATACAAATACATTTACTGCTTTACGTTCAGTAACCTGCGGTATATAATAGCGAGCAACGAGTAATGTTTAAACGAATTGTCTTTAAAAGCAAATATTTTCTTACACTAAATGAATGTTCCGATCCGTTTTAAAATATGTATTATGTTAGTATTGAACGGAACGGAACGGTTAAATCACGTGTTTTTGCTTTTCGTTATTTTTCCTTTTCTTTTTGGCGCCATATTAATATCTCTTATGGATTTTGACTGGCAATACCTACATATATTTCACAAATATCATCAAAATTTACAATTTTACGGTAAATAACGTAATGTCTCAACACTAGGTTTCCAGGTTACCTTTGCTTACTCTACTACGTGTGGGATAAAACGGGAAGCTAAAATAACAATGATTATAAGATCTAAATCTAAATCTAATCATTTCTTTCTTTGTGTAAGCAAGCAATTTTATTGAAGTAAATAGTAAACAGCCAGGAAACACTTAAAGGTACAAGGTAAACAAATTCGTTCCCCATGGTCTGTTCTACTTTTGTGTATAGAGTGCTGACTAGAACTTTTTTCTAGTCTTGAGAGCTAGAATATAAAATTAATTAATTCTCTCGGGTCATAAAAGGGGCCACAACCACCGCAAACGGTCTCAAAAACACTTATAATACAGTTAACATGGCTTAAGCTGGTCGTTGCATTTATGTGAGTGATCAATACAAGTAATGCCAGAAAAAAAAATACTTCACATTTTGTTTCATACACATACATCAAGGTAGGCACGTTCTCAGCTTTTCGCCCTAAGTGGACTACCTACGCGTTAAGTGGTGATACTCAATGATGCACTTTATTTACCAGAGAGGTACCTTTATTTACAAGGAAATGAAAATTTATTTCCCCAAGTGGGAATTGAACTTACTACCATTATTGCAGGGACACACTGTTTCATTATTCTTCAATGGCCTCCTATATCATATGTGTATTCTATGTTTGTGTGAAAACAGAGTGATTTTCCTTTTTTTATATTTTTGTTTAGCGTTACACATTAAGTAAATTTACATTTACAAAGTTTCCAAAACACAAAAATTTAGTGCATTTCCATCGGAATCAAAAATCACATACGTTATAGGCAGTCACATACATTATGAATAAAAGGCTAACTCTACAGCCAAAGATTTCAGATTTTGGAAAGGAGTGAGCAGAAAATTTGATTTGATGAATCCAGATGGCCAAAGGTGCAATAACTTAACTAATGAAGATATGGCAGAGTAGAACCTTCTCCAAAGTCACCAAAGTGATACTCGTACGAACCCTTGTCTTCTCGATTTTCTTGTACGCAACGGAGTCCTAGACGATCCGTGCCGTGGAAAGGAGGAAACTCGATGCCTTTGAGATGTTGTGCTGTAGGAGAATGTTGCGAATTCCATGGACAGCAAAAATAATCAATAAATCAATCCTCAGTTAGCTGAAAATCCAAGTCAGATTCATCACTAGCTGCTTCTCTCATACTGGCCACATAGCTCGAAGACACATTGATAATCTCGACAAACTGATTGTTGGTGGCAAAGTATATGGTGAGTATCTTAGCACTGCGTTTCCAGGCTACCTTTGCCTACCCTCCTATGAGCGGAAAACAGCACGAAGATATAAAAAAAGAAATGTATGTAATCATTCCTCTAAATAAAGATCAAACCCATAAACATCACGTTTACAGTCAAACGCTGTTTTACTCTCCCACAATGGTTTAAAAGTTATATTACTTTAGCAGAAATATCGTATTATATTCTGAGTAAAGATTTCATATGTAATATGACAATAACTTAAAAGTTTATCGTTTGTCTTTCAGCCTTCGAAGTATACGAGTCTCGTCCATAAATCCGTTTTGATGCTAGGTAATATTTTACTATGAACTTTGAAATTGAAGATTTAACAATGATAGTTTGAGGTCAGTCGTGGCGCAGGACTACGACTGTAATCACGATAGGTTCGATTACCACTCGAGTACATTATTATTATTTATTTCCTCGCTCTGGTAACAATGCAAAACAAAGAATTTGGAGTTGAGAACAGAAACTTGAGAACGGAGGTGTCTTAATGAGAACGGAGTGTCTTGGCACTAGGTTTCCACGTTTCTCTCTGCCGGCTATGTGCGGGATACAGTGGAAAGGTAAAAAAACGATGATTATAAAATCTAACCATTTCGTATCTTCGCATAAGCATGTCTACCAAAAGTAAGTAATAGTATACAGCAAAAATACGCTCTTTTTCTTAGCTTTCGGCACGTAGCAATGTAGGCAAGTCTGGCCCTTATATTCTTCCCCTCTTTTGGA